>BQNB010054767.1:0-39407 GCA_026074375.1 Tanacetum coccineum | reverse complement strand
AAATGTACGTTCCTAACATGAATAGTAATTTAGGTTTTCAAATGTTTTCGGGTCGGTTTAGACTAGGGATGTTATCGGGTCGGGTTATCAGTGTAATCGGGTCGGGTTGAATCGGGTTTTGGCTTTTGAAAATATGCCCGCAACCCAGCCCTTTAAGTGATCAGGTTATCGGGTTCGGGTCTAATCGGGTCGGGTTGTATCGGGTCGGGTCTAGTCAGGTTCGGGTTAACCCGATAATAGTATTATGATTGTTTAGATATAAAAGTAAGTATACAATTCAATTTTAACTATGATAATGTGTTGAGTATAAATGATCTATGTAAAAAGTAAAGAAATTGCACCATTATAAAAAGTATATATATCTTTCTTTAGTCGCCAAGCAAATCAATTCTCTGTTAACTTCTACTTGTTCCACGAGTTAACAGTTCTTTGTTGAGAAGAATCCACAAATATACATATTCACGATGATGTTATATACACTAAATAATCCAACTTATAATAACAAAATTATATTTTTATAAACTGAAGGGATTAGTGTGATGTTGCAGTGTTGCACAGTAAGTAGAACCACAATTTTTAAGAATGAAAACTAATAACAAAAATTAGAATATTGTTAGGATTAAGGATTAAGAAGTGATATACTACGCAGTCACGTAGTATAAATTATGGAGCGGCGATCGTTGAATGTAAATAACTACATACTGTTCGGCTTTTAAGATTTTACTAAAAAAATTTTAATTAAATAGTAACATTTTTCGGGTCTTATCGGGGTGACCCGATAACCCGATAAGATAAATAACTCAACCCTAACCCGACCCTATAACGATATCAAGTTATCGGGTTCGGGTGAAATCAACCCGATAAGCTTTTTCGACCCGATTAAACCCTAACCTATAAGGCTTATCAGGTTCGGGTCGGGTCAACCCGACCCTATTGACACCCCTAGTTTGGACTATAAAAACGTTAGAAAATAATTTAGCATCACTTATATAATATTTATACGCATTTTAAACTTTATAAATGTTATTTTATAAATTAACTAAACTATATATATATATATATATTGTCGTTGTAAAAATAATAAAAGTGATAAACATAACGAAATTATTATTTAGATTTATAAGCTGAGTCTAAAACTATTAGGTGGTGATATAACAAGATAAATTATAATGCATTGTTTTATATTTACATACATTATTCTAAATCGACCTATAATTAAATATGTTGCATATCAGTCCTTTGCGACGACATTCCTAGTTGATTTATTTAAAAATCAATTCCATCACTTGAGGTGAGTTTATAACCCCACTTTACTAGTTTAACAATACTTTACAAATCTTGGAGTAGGATACATGCTTTGTTTTACATTTAGACGAAAGTGCTCTTTTAAACATGTTATGAGTTGCCTAAGTAGCGATAACCTATTATGCCCAGTATCATGAACTGTTAATTACTTAGAGTAAGCGCGTGTGTTATAAATAGATCTATTTGAGATTAACATCCCCGTTCGGGTAAGTCTTGCTTACTAGTTTTGGACGACCGAACTCATGAACGTATACCATATCGGATTTTGGATATTACGGGTTGAACATCTACACATGTACATTATTGCATAAATTTGCACGCATACATAGTTGTAGCTTTAGTGTTATGAGCTTAGTGCAATCGTAATTATATTTTGTGATTTTGTATGGGATACATTATTTGACATATTGAACTATTGCGGTCCTACATTTATACATACATAAACCTATGAACTCACCAACTTTATGTTGACACTTTTAAGCATGTATTTCTCAGGCAAATAAGCTGCATGATGTACTTGATGTGCATTGGAGTCTAAACTTATCAAGAATACATTCATGGATTTCTATATACATGCAAACTATCATTCCTCGTTTTACTATTTTAGGTCTTTCATTTTGATGCAAACTATTGGGATAAATGTTATAACTTATTTAATAAAATCAAATCAATGAGGGTACTTTTCAAACAACTCATTTAGAGGTTGTTCTCTTATCTTGTGCTACTGTATTATGAAGTAATGCCCCCGGTTACCATTTGTTAGGTTCAAGAAAAGTGTTTATTATTATATGAATTGGTCTTTGTATAGTTTTGATTAGTTTTATAGTTTTATTAGTAATTATAATGTAATAAATTCTATCTTGGTCAAATTTAAGTAATGCTGACCAAGCTTTGACTAAAGTTAAGAAAATAGAATAGGATAAACAATAAGTATAAATACCCATCTAGGAGAGGTATTTATACAAGACTTTACATTTGTTGTAATTCACTTCTCCCTCCTATTTCTATTTTCCCTTTTGAAATGAAAATTTAGAAAATAATAAAAATACTCTCTAGCTCCTCTCCTCTATTCTTATTAGCTTTTGTATGATCACTACTATGCAAACATGACATATAACAAGTGGTATATATCACCGAGGAGAGATCTAGTGTGTGTTTCGTGAATCAAATCGAGCTTAACCATGAGAATTTTTGATCTACAAGCTTTCGTATAGATGAACAGTAGCTTTCGTATGGTTTAGATTTATGATTTGATGTGTTTTTGATCTTAAAAAGCAAGATAATAGCTTTTGTAACCATCAAATTGTAGGTTTAATATCTAGTTTACGAGAAATACGTGTTTTTAGATTGAATTTAATTGAAAAATGGATTTTATAGCTTTCGTAAGTAAGAAATAGGTTTCGGTAACTGTTTTTAGGCAGGAAAAGTGTTTTCATAAGACATTTTTGAGCTTTCGTATTGTAGAAATCTTTCATAACTGTCATACGTAAGTAGTTTCTTAGCTTTCGTAACGTAGTTTAGTTTTCGTAACACTTACAATAGCTTTTGTAACATAGAATTTTATCAATTTAGAAAAGATAACATTGAAATTATCACTTAAAAATGCTTAAAATCAGACTGATAGAGTTTTTCCTAGGTTTCATAGCTAAGAATTTACGGAAGTAATGGATTTCTTGGATTTTACAAAAGTAGAGGTAATATGGGATTTACAAAATGAGGTTTCGTAACTAAGAGCTTTCGGTAACCGTTTGGTTTCATAGACTGTGGAAGCCTTCGTATTAGTGTGGTTTCGTAAACAAGAGTTTCGTATCAAATACTTGGTTTTGGTTTAGTACTTCAGCTTACGTATCACAGGTTTCGTATGTGAGTTTTTGTATTACAGTTTATTAACTAAGGGGTTTCGTAACAAAGGTTTCGTATTACAGTTTGAGGTTTCGTAAGACTTGGTTTCATAAACAAGGTTTCGTAACATTGTTTTCATACTTGGAATGTTTCGTATTTCATTATAAGAGGTTTCGTAACACAGTTTTAGGTTTTCGTAAAATGTTTTAAAGGTTTCGTAACACAGTCATTGGGTTTCTTAATACAGTTTCAAACGTTTCGTAAAACTGTTGGTTGGTTTCGTAACACCGTTTCACAGGTTTCGTATCTCAGACTTTCAGTTTCGTAACACAGTTTAAGAGGTTTCGTATCTTCTAATTTGGAAATTAATCTTTCATAAAAAGGCTTACGTGTTCCTTAGACTTACGTAACAAATCAAGGCTTAGTTTATTCAAGGTTACTTCATTGTAATACAAGACAAGGTTGTAATTACTCGTTAACTTCACAATTACAAGACTTTATCTTTAAAACAATCCAAGTTTGCATTGTAATCATTTGATACAACATGTCTACTTCAAACAATTCAAAACAACAAACTCTATATGATTCATAAGCTAATGAAAGACCTCCAATGCTTGAGAAAGGGAATTATATTCCTTGGGAATGTAGGTTCAAAAGGTTTCTGGATAACAAGCTTAAAGACAGGGAGCGGATGTGGAACTTAATACAAAATGGACCTTATCAAAGACCAATGATTCCTAATCCAGACAACACTCAACAACAAATACTTAAACCATTGTCCAAAATGAATGAGGGTAACAAAAAGCAATATATTGCTGATGGCAGGGTTATGAATTATCTCCTTCAAGCTAAACCAAATGATATATAGAATTCAGTGGATGTATGTAAGAATGCTAAGGAAATATGGGAACGAATTAAAAGGTTATGTTTGGTTCTGAGGTTACTAGCCATGTGAGACACTCACGTCTTATGGATGAGTTTGACAAGTTTGCAGTAAAAGAAGGAGAATCGTTAGAATATGTGTATGAAAGGTTGACAACACTTGTGAATATTATGGATCGTAATAATGTTCGTCCTATATCAGTGTCAATCAACACCAAGTTTCTCAACTGCTTGCAACCTGAGTGGAGCAAATATATTACCATGGTTCGTCACAATCAAACTGGAGATGCTGTGTCATATGATGTGTTGTATGATTCTTTAATACAATTCGAACCACATGTTCTAGCATCCAAAGCAAAGAAAGTTGCCAAGAATCATGATCCATTAGCCCTTCTTGCTCATTCAAATGCTTCTTCATCACAATCTCATGCAAATTCTTCTTCTTCATCACAGCCATACTATGTCACACATCCTTCATCCGTTGTTGATTATGATGACGAATATCAAGGGGAGTTACAAGGGGATTCTCAAGAAGACAAGCTGACAACTGCCATGATGTTATTAGCTCGAGCAATCTCTCAGAAGTTCTCCACACCTACTAATAATCGTCTTCGTATTTCATTAAACACAAGGAATCAAGCTGTAGTTCAAGATGGTCGAGTTGACATACAAACCAAGAATGCAGGTTATGGTGGAAATGCTAACAAGAATGCTGGGAGACAAAACAGGAATCAAGCATTTAATACAGGAAATGGAAATGATGAAAGCAATCAGATTGTTCAGCGTGTTCCACGAACTGAGTCTACTCCAGGAAAGGCAAATGTTCAGTGTTATAACTGCAACGAGAAAGGCCATTATGTTCGTGATTGTCAGAAACCAAGACTTCATGATACAACGTATTACAGCGAACAAATTTTGTTAGCTATGAAATACGAAGCCGGAAGCAACCTCAACAACGAAGAAAATGACTTCATGCTTGACACTTCATATGGTGAAGAAACTATGGAAGAGTTAACTGGTGCAGTCATGTTGATGGCACGAATTCAACCATCTGATGGTAACGCTGAGACTGTGCCATCATATGATGCAAAGGCTGTCAGTGAGGTGAATGCTTCATCCAAGGTTCATGATCAAATGAGTCATGTGAAATGTAAAACTATTATTCACACATCTGATATATGATCAAATATCATATTTGATGATCCTTTTATGGTAAATAATGGTGGTACATCTGAACATGATTCAAATTCTCATGACGAATATAATAAAATTCAAATGCTAGCATACAATGTTCAAAGAGAAGCTGAAAATCAAAAACGACTAAACAATGAGCTTAAAAAGCAAAAAGAGCTGCTACAAAAAGATCTTGAGACATGTAAGGATCGGGTCAAAACATTTGAGTCAAAAACAACTCAAAGTTCAAAATATAAAGAAACATGTAAAAAGTTAAAACGTGAATTAAAGGCTGATAAGGACACCATTGAAAGACTTTGGAAAGAAAAAGATAAAATTCAAAGTGATTTTTTCAAAACCGAAAATGAAAAGTTAATAATTCAACATGAAACTCAGTTAGATAAAACGGCTTTTAAAGAACAAGAAAATTGGTATCTTGAAGATATTTGTGATCTCGAAGAAAAATTAAGTTCTCATGATCGAATTGTTTATAAAATGGATCAATTGATTCAAACAATTCACATGCTTAAAAAGACACCGAATAAAGTTTATGATCCTTTTATTAAAGCTGGGTTGGGTTACAAGAATCTCAAACACCAAAAATGTATAATGTTGACATGCTTCATTGTATTAATTTGAAATTTGATTCACCTGATTTAGAGGAAACTTTAGAGGATGCGGAAGAAAGTCGATTGAAAATGAGAAACAAAATGATTCAAATTAATTATGGGAAGTTATATGCGCTTTATGAAAAATTTGTTCCTCAACAAGAATTTTCTGTTAAACAAACATATTTTTCAAATCCTTCTACTTCTAATAATGGTTCTGAGTCTAAAGATGTCACATCGGATTTACCAATTCCAAAAATGCCAAAAGAAAGTAAATTGTTAAAAATGTATGACACAATGGGTGTAGTAGTTAATGGTTTACAAACAAGGATTGATAAAACTCTTTTAGAAGACAAACAACGAAGATGGATGTCTAACAGCCAAAATTCTATAAGAGAGTTTTATAAATTGATGTAATTCTGATGTCTGACTCTTTATACAAAAATTTGAAAGAAATTAAAGCAAAACTCATTAAAGAAGTACATGAAATGTAAAATATTTTTGAATCAATGGAACAGCAAGTTAAAGAAAAATCTCCAACAGAAAATATTCTTCAAAATGAGATTTATCGACTTTTGGAAGTATCCTTGTCAAGTGAAATCCAAGATTGTGTATTGAATTCTGTTCAAAAACAGAAAAATGAGCTGTTAAAAGATGAACTTGAGAAACATTCAAGTGATTCCAAAGATATCCAAGCCTATTTGCTCAAACGAATCAAAATTCTTGAAAATGATTTTAAGCGATCACAAGCTCAAAGTATTGATTTTGAACTCAAATCACAACATCAAAAAGAGAAAATGGCTTGTGATGTCTCTTGGAAGTTAAAGTTGTCAACATTGAATGATGAGAACGTGTTGCTAAAATTCAAGTTGAATCTGTTGTTCAAGAAAGAGAAAATATTAAACTTGAATTTCAAAAGCTTTTTAATTCCATAAAAGCAACACGGACTCAAAATCAAAAATAAGTTGATGAATTAATTGAACGTGTCAATCAAAAGACATATGCTTATGCTGATGTGCGTGCTCAAAATCAAGATCTTTTGACGACAATTTTTGAGCTTAAGAACAAGCTTAAGACAATTTTGAAAGAGAAGCATGTGAACACTAAGTTTGATAAATCTGAGACCTTAGGAAAACTTGTCTGTGTAACACCGTTCAACAAAAACCTAGCAAACAAGGCTAAGAACGTGTCAAACACTAAGGTCAAGGCAGATAGGTCAAAACCAAGCACTTTACATCCTATACCTAAAAATGAGCAAAGTCAAAAATAGAATGCGAATGTAATCGCAAGAAGAATGTATCGAATCACAAAAATAAAGACACAAACACCGGATTCTAAAACTAACATACATGTTTCTAATTCCATAGGTGTAGAAAGTTCTAAAAGTGTTAGAAGACCAAAGTCTAAGGGCACTATTAGGAATTATATTTGAGTTGATAAGACAAAACATATGAAAGATGAGGGACTTAAAAGACATAGGAGGCTTGGTCATATAAACTTTAAAACTATAAATAAACTGGTTAAGGATAATCTTGTGAGGGGATTACCTGCAAAACGTTTTGAAAATGACCAAACTTGTGTTGCTTGCCTTAAGGGAAAACAACACAAAGCCTCTTGTAAGTCCAAGATCCAGAACTCTATTACTCAGCCTTTATTCATGTTGCATATGGACTTGTTTGGTCCAACTTTTATGAGCAGCTTAATGAATAAGAAATATTGTCTTATGGTCACTGATGTTTATAGCATATTCACTTGGGTTTTCTTTTTAGCCTCTAAGGATGAGACTAGTGGCATCCTTAAGAACTTTATAACTGAGATAGAAAATATAGTTGATAAGAAAGTAAAAATAATCAGATGTGACAATGGGACAGAGTTTAAGAATAGAGTTATGAATGAGTTTTGTGAAAAGAAAGGCATTAAGAGGGAATTTAGTGTAGCTAGAACTCCTCAGCAAAATGGTGTTGCTGAAAGGAGAAATAGGACACTAATTGAGGCTGCTAGAACCATGTTAGCTGACTCTAAGTTACCTACTACATTTTGGGCTGAAGCAGTTAATACTGCTTGCTATGTGCAGAATAGGGTAATTATAGTTAAGCCTCATAACAAGACCCCTTATGAATTGTTTAGAGGTAGAACTCCTGCTCTAAGCTTCATGAGACCATTTGGGTGTCATGTTACCATCCTTAATACCTTAGATCATCTTGGCAAGTTTGATGGAAAATCTGATGATGGTTTCTTTGTTGGATACTCATTGACTAGTAAGGCTTTTAGAGTATACAACATTAGAACCAGGAAAGTAGAAGAAAACTTGCACATTAGGTTCTTGGAGAATAAACCTATTGTTACAGGTGATGGTCCAAAGTGGCTGTTTGATATTGATAGTCTAACAAAATCAATGAATTATGTGCCAGTTGTTGCAGGTACAAACTCTAATGATTTTGCAGGTTCAGAAGAAAGTAATGGTGCAGGTCACACTAGCAAGGAGACTGAATTTAGCCAAGACTACATTGTGATGCCACTGTGGAAAGATGGTTCAATGTTTGATTCTTCTTCAAAGAATTCTAGTGATGATGAACCACAACCTTCTAGTAATGCTGAAAAGAAGGATGATGAAGGTGTAAGTAAAGCAAGTGGATTTAGTGATCAAGAGCAACCTGAGAGCAGTACTCCAAATATTAATACTGTTGGGCCAAGTATTAATACTGCTAGTGCAAATTTTAAAACTGGTAGTCTAAATATTAATACTGTTAGTCCAACAGTTATTACTACAAGGTCAAATCGCTCTCAAAATGTATCTAACATGTTTTCTTTGGGAAGAAGTGCTACACTTGAAGCCACACATGCTGATTTATTTGGTGATGAAACAAAAATGGATATGAGCAACCTTACTACCTTATATCAAGTTCCTACTACTCCAAATACAAGAATTCATAAAGATCATTCACTTGATCATGTGATTGGTGATATATAATCTGGTGTACAGACAATGGGAATGACAAAGAATACAAATGAACATGGGTTCATTAATGCTGTTTATGAAGAGACAACTCATGAAGACCTTCATACTTGTCTTTTTCCTTGTTTCCTATCCCAGGAAGAACCAAAAAGAATTTCCAAAGCTCTAAGTGATCCAGCATGGGTAGAAGCAATGTAGGAGGAGCTTTTACAGTTTAAACTACAAAAGGTTTGGATACTAGTGGATTTACCTAAAGGTAAGAGAGCTATTGGTACAAAATGGATATTCATGAACAAGAAAGATGATAGAGGCATAGTAATAAGGAACAAAGCATGGCTAGTTGCCCAGGGATATACTCAAGAAGAAGGTATAGATTATGATAAAGTTTTTGCTCCTGTGACTAGAATTGAGGCAATAAGGCTGTTCTTAGCTTATGCTTTCTTTTATGGGCTTCATGGTATATCAGATGTATGTGAAGAGTGCTTACCTTTATGGTAGAATTGAAGAAGAGGTCTATGTATGTCAACCTCTAGGATTTGAAGATCCTGACTATCCTGATAAAGTTTATAAGGTAGTGAAAGCACTTTCTGGCTTGCATCAAGCTCCAAGAACCTAGTATGGAACATTGACCAAGTATTTATTAGACAATGGGTTTCAAAGAGGAAAGATAGATCAGACCTTATTTATCAAGAAGCAATGAGATATTTTGCTTGTACAGGTCTATGTTGATGACATTATCTTTGGCTCAACAAACAAGGAGTTGTGTACTGAATTTGAAAAACTAATGCATGATAAGTTTCAGATAAGTTCTATAGGAGAACTCAATTTCTTCTTAGGTTTGCATGTAAAGCAAAGAGAAGATGGGATATTTATCAGTCAGGATAAATATGTAGCTGAGATATTAAGGAAGTTTGGTTTCACAAATGTCAGGACAGCTAGCACCCCAATGAATACAGAAAAGCCTTTGCTCAAGGACTCAGATGGTAATGATGTTGATGTTCATCTCTACAAATCAATGATTGGATCATTGGTGTATCTTACTTCATCTAGACCAGACATTATGTTTACAGTATGTGCATGTGCCAGATTCCAAGTTACACCTAAAGTTTCACACTCACAAGCTGTAAAAAGGATTTTTAAGTATCTAAAAGGCCAACCTAAACTAGGCCTTTGGTATCCTAGAAATTCTCACTTTGATCTGGTGGCATATTTTGATAGTGACTATACTGGAGCAAGCCTAGATAGAAAATCAACAACATAAGGTTGTCAGTTCCTAGGGTGCAGATTGATATCATGGCAGTGCAAGAAGCAAACTGTGGTTGCCACCTCCTCTACTGAAGCTGAATATGTGGCTGCTGCTAGTTGTTGTGAGCAAGTACTCTGGATTCAGAATCAAATGCTGGATTATGGGTATAATTTTATACACACCATGATTAATATTGACAATAACAGTACTATATGTATTGTTAAGAATCTTGTTTCACATACTAAAACAAAACACATTGAGATTAGATACCATTTTATAAGAGACTGCTATGATAAAAAGTTAATTCAAGTGATTAAAATCCACACAGATCACAATTTTGCAGACTTACTTACAAAAGCTTTAGATGTTGGAAGGTTTCAGTACTTGGTTGCAAGTATTGGAATGCTAAATCCTTATAATTTTAATCTCTTTGTGTCTTTGTAATGTTTGTACATGATTAGTACTGTTAGTTTTGTCAATTAGTACTGCTAAGTATAATTAGTATTGTTGGTTATACTTAAGACTGCTAGTTAAAACTGTTAGTCATAATTAATACTGTTAAACAAGAAAATACTTTGGATAGTGTATTCTTGGTTTTGGACTAATATTTGCAGGCTAGGCATATTGAGTATCTAGTATTGAATTGAGCGGAGGCTAATAATGTCACCATGCAGTCAAGAATGAATGGAAGGACATGTAACATCAAACAAAGGTGTGTGATGTGTCAAACACCTAGGCAAATCAAAAGAGGTTGGGACACAAAGATACCTCAGTCTAGTGGTCCCCCTAAAAAGGTTGGTGATGAGGCTAAGGAGTTGGGTGACATAATGGAAAGGGCTGCCACTACTGTTTCTAGCTTAGAAGCAGAACAAGATAGTGGTAATAACAATAGGACCCAATCTATGGCAACACTTAATGATCCAAGTCCTTAGGGAACTGGTTTGAGACTACATCTAAATAGGTAGTGGTCCCAGGTGCCAAGAAACCATATTAGGGGTGTAGATGCTCAAACTAGGTTTGAGACTACATCTAAATAGTCCAATGATCCACCTCTCTCAAGAGATAACACACTTGGAAGTGGGGAGGACAGTATGAAACTAATGGCATTGATGGAACATTGTACAAAACTGTCTGAATTGGTGAGAAAAAGAAAAGAGAGATATAGTGAGCTGAAAAACAGAAAGAGAATTGTGTGATAAAAACAGAAAGAGTGAATTGGTGAGAAAAAGAAATGAGAGATTTAGTGAGCTGAAAAACAGAAAGAGAGATTGTGCGAATCCAAATTTATGGTGGCAATGCTTGTTGGAACAAAATTGGAGTTGATACTGCTAGGTATAAACTTAACACTGCCAGTATTAAGTTAGTACTGCCAGGCATATCTTAATACTGCTGGGTAAAGTTAATACGGCTGGGCTTAAAGTTAGTACTGCTAGGCTAAAATTAGTACTGGTGGGTGACCGTTAGTACTGTTTGAGGCATAACAGAATTTCCTTAATTAAATATAGCCGTTGCAAAATTTCCGCCAACTACTAAGCCTATAGGTTTGACTAATTTGGAGAAGTCCTGATCTTTCTATAAAATCATAAGCTTTCTTCAAGATAAGAACAAATTTCATTCAGTCGGTCAAATCAAAACCCTAAGTGCTCTCTACATAATCTCAATTAACTTTGCCAAGCTCACACACTCTCATATACAAACAAATCCCAGAACCCTAATCTAACTTCTCTTCATCAAATGGCAAATTTGGATTTCTGCGACAAGCACAACATGGTTGCTTACTTACAAAAGTCTGAAGGAAGTGAAGGTTTTCATCAGATAGTGGATTTTCTAAATACATGTCACATTAAGTATGCTCTCATTGAAAATCCCACTATCTATGTTTCTCTCATAGAACAGTTTTGGCAAACTGCTTCTGCTAGCACACTTGAGAATGGAGACATGGAAATCACTGCAACAATAGATGGGAAAGTCAAGGTTGTTTCTGAGGCATCTATTAGAAGACATCTCAAGTTAGAAGATTCTGATGGTATTAGCACTTTGCCTACTACAGAGATTTTTGAGCAACTTGCTCTAATGGGGTATGTGTCCAACTCTGATAAATTAACTTTTCAAAAGGGACATTTCTCCCCTCAGTGGAAATTTTTGATTCATACCATCCTTCACTGTTTAAGTTCCAAGAAAACTGCTTGGGAACAATTTAGTAGCAATATAGCAACTGCTATCATTTGCTTGGCCACAAACAGAACCTTTAATTTTTCCAAATTGATTTTTGATGGCATGGTGAAAAACCTGGAAAGTAAGTCTAAATTTTTGATGTATCCAAGATTTATACAAATCTTTTTGAACAAGCAAAAGAGACTGCTTCTACCTCACCAAAGAACCTATATTGCTCCTTCCCTTACCCAAAAACTGTTTAGCAATATGAAGAGGGATTCAAAGGGATATACTGAGGTGGACACTCCATTGTTTCAAACAATTCTTGTTCATGGTCAGATATTACAGGGTGAAGGATCAACAATTCTAGTTGAGTCCCATCACACACCCACAGTTGCTCCATCAACCTAACCACATCATTCACCAACACTTAGGGATTTTATCAGACAGGAAACTAAGGTTCCTCATCCTAGTTCTCCTACTCAGACCCATGTAGCAGATGAGACTGCATCTACAGGTGTAGATGACAGACATGGAGGGGCTGCCACTACTGTCTCTGGCTTAGAAGCAGGACAGGGCAGTGGTAACATACATAAGACCCCTACCATGCCCCCATGATTCACCTCTCCTAAGAGTTCACACACTTGGAAGTGATGAGGGCAGGATGCAACCTAATGAATTGATGGAATTGGTTACAAAATTGTCAGACAGAGTTGTAGTTTTGGAGAATGACTTGAAGCAGATAAAGAAAACCTATAGTGCTGCATTTACCAAACTTATCAAAAAGGTCAAGACATTAGAGAAAACTTTCAAGTCAAGCAAAGGTAGAATAAGAGCTCAATTTGTTGTATCTGACGATGAGGAAGAGGGTTCTTTCAATCGGGGAGGAAAATTGCTGAAATTGAAGAAGACCTTGATATTTCCTTGGCACAACAGATGATTCATCATGATTCACAGACTCAGGGGAGGCAAGAGTATGATTTGGAACCTAATTTTGAGTTTACTGCTCCTGAAGAGGTTTATACTACTGAGCCAGATATTAGTACTGCTAATGTACCAGTTAGTACTGCTGGTGCAGAAGTTAGTACTGATGTAAAAAGATTAGTATACATCAGAAAGAGTGCAGCAAAGAGAAAAGACAAGGGTAAATCTATAGTGGAGGAATCTGAGCCTACACATACCAAGACTAAAATACAGCAAGAACAAGAAAGGCTTGGGTTTGAAGAAGCTCAAAATGAAGAAGCAAGTACTTTCAAACCTGAAGAATGGGATAACATACAAGCTCAAAATGAAGCTGATGAAGAGCTAGCTCACAGGTTACAAGCACAAGAAAGAGAAGGATACTCTGAAGCTGACAAAGCAAAATTGCTTGTAGAGCTTATAAATGAAAAAAAGAGACAATTTCCTAACAAAGAGCTCAACAAAGGAGGAACAGACCTCTTACACAGGCTCGACAAAGGTCTTATATGTGTAACTATATAAAGCATATGGGAAGTCATTCACTACATGGTGTATAGTAGATTAGAGTGTCTTAATTCGTTGTAGTATTCTGAGCTTCTCTCTTGATTGTTGTGGTGGATGTGTTGGTATTAGTTTTGTTGTGTTTGATGATTATGCATGGGCCTTTCTGATTGGCTTTGTGGGTGTTTGTGTGCGTTTTATCTGAAAGCTGTGGTGGTGTGTTGTCGTGCGGTGTTAGTAATGTTTTGGTTTTTAGGGTTTATATTTTGTTTGGAGTGTTTTCGTTGTTGTGTCACGGATTGAGTGGGATACCGGTTGATGGTGTTGTTGAGACGGTTGTTGGTACTGTGTTTCTAGTTCCTTTGTTGTTTTGTGGTTTCATTTTGTTGTCTCTTTTATGTGGGTTTGTTTGTTTAGGATGTCGGATGTGTGTTGTAGTGGTATGTCGGCTCTCAGGTTACAAGCACAAGAAAGAGAAGGATACTCTAAAGATGACAAGCAACATTGCAGGATAGAGCTTATAAAGAAAGAAAGAGACAACTTTACCTAACAAGAGCTCAACAAAGGAGGAACAACCTATCACACAGGCTCCAACAAAGGTCTTTATATGTGTATACTATATCAAGCATTTGGGAAGTCTTTCAATACTGCAGTGAGAGGATACTCTTTTGGATGAATAAAAGTTCTATTGGAGTAAAACATTTGAAGAGGGTAAATACTTTTACTCCATATGTAAGTGTGATCGATACAGTTCCTAAAAGTTATAGCTAGAGGTCACGAGAAGTGCAGTATTAGAAGAACTGGTGAAGAAAGTCAAAGAGACAAAAGATGGGAAAAAAATCAGAACCAAGAACCAACTGAGTAGAATCTAAAGATAAAGAATAAGTTGAAACTGTCTAAGAAATAACTACAAACAGTTAATAATCCTGTTCCAGAAGAAGGGATGAATGTTGAAGCCCTGCAAACCAAATACCCAATCATTGACTGGGAGGTTTACACTAAAGTAGGGATCTTATGTATGTTACTACTGCCTTGTCCTGCTTCTAAGCCAGAGACAGTAGTGGCAGCCCCTCCATGTCTGTCATCCACACCTGTGGATACAGCCTCATCTGCTACATGGGTCTGGGTATGAGAACTGGGCTGAGAAACCTTAGTTTCCTGTCTTATAAAATCCCTAAGTATTGGTGAATGATGTGGTCGTGAGGTTGATGGAGCAACTGTGGGTGTGTGATGGGACTCAACTAGGATTGTTAATCCTTCACCCTGTAATATCTGACCCTAAAAAAGCATTGTTTGAAACAATGGAGTGTCCACCCTAGTATATCCCTTTGAAGCCCTCTTCATATTGCTAAACAGTTTTTGGGTAAGGGAAGGAGCAATATAGGTTCTTTGGTGAGGTAGAAGTAGTCTCTTTTGCTTGTTCAAAAAGATTTGTATAAATCTTAGATACATCAAAAATTTAGACTTATTTTCCAGGTTTTTCACCATGCCATCAAAAATCAATTTGGAAAAATTAAAGATTCTGTTTGTGGCCAAGCAAATGATAGCAGTTTCTATATTGCTACTAAATTGTTCCCAAGTAGTTTTCTTGGAACTTAAACAGTGAAGGATGGTATGAATCAAAAATTTCCACTGAGGGGAGAAATGTCCCTTTTGAAAAGTTAATTTATCAGAGTTGGACACATACCCTATTAGAGCAAGTTGCTCAAAAATCTTTGTAGTAGGCAAAGTGCTAATACCATCATAATCTTCTAACTTGAGATGTATTCTAATAGATGCCTCAGAAACAACCTTGACTTTCCCATCTATTATTGCAGTGATTTCCATGTCTCCATTCTCAAGTGTGCTAGCAGAACTAGTTTGCCAAAACTGTTTTATGAGAGAAACATAGATAGTGGGATTTTCAATGAGAGCATACTTAATGTGACAAGTATTTAGAAAATCTACTATCTGATGAAAACCTTCACTTCCTTCAGACTTTTGTAAGTAAGCAACCATGTTGTGCTTGTCGCAGAAATCCAAATTTGCCATTTGATGAAGAGAAGTTAGATTAGGGTTCTAGGATTTGTTTGTATATGAGAGTGTGTGAGGTTGGCAAAGTTAATTAAGAGTATGTAGAGAGCACTTAGGGTTTTGATTTAACCGACTGAATGAAATTTGTTCTTATCTTAAAGAAAGCTTATGATTTTATAGAAAGATCAGGACTTCTCCAAATTAGTCAAACCTATAGGCTTAGTACTTGGCGGAAATTTTGCAACGGCTATATTTAATTAAGGAAATTCTATTATGCGTCAAACAGTACTAACGGTTACCCACGAGTACTAATTTTAGCCTAGCAGTACTAACTTTAAGCCGAGCCGTATTAACTTTAGCCAGCAGTATTAAGATATGCCTGGCAGTACTAACTTAATACTGCCAGTGTTAAGTTTATACCTAGTAGTATCAACTCCAATTTTGTTCCAACAAGCATTGCCACCATAAATTTGGATTCGCACAATCTCTTTTTCTGTTTTTCAGCTCACTAAATCTCTCATTTCTTTTTCTCACCAATTCACTCTTTCTGTTTTTATCACACAATTCTCTTTCTGTTTTTCAGCTCACCATATCTCTCTTTTCTTTTTCTCGCCAATTCAGACAGTTTTGTATAATGTTCCATCAATGCCATTAGTTTTATACTATCCTCCCCACTTCTAAGTGTGTTATCTCTTAAGAGAGGTGGATCATTGGACTATTTAGATGTAGTGTCAAACCTAGTTTGAGCATCTACACCCCCCAATATGGTTTCTTGGCACCTAGGACCACTACCTGAACCAGTTCCCTAAGGACTTGGATCATTAAGTGTTGCCATGGATTGGGTCTTATTGTTGTTACCACTATCTTGTTCTGCTTCTAAGCTAGAAGCAGTAGTGGCAGCCCTTTCCATTCTGTCACCCAACTCCTTATGGACAGCCTCATCACCAACCTTTTTAGGGGGACCACTAGACTGAGGTATCTTTGTGTCCTGACCTCTTTTGATTTGCCTAGGTGTTTGACACATCACACACCTTTGTTTGATGTTACATGTCCTTCCATTCATTCTTGAGGGGGATAGTATGTTGACATTATTAGCCTCCCCTCTATTCAATACCAGATACTCAATATGCCTAGCCTGCAAATATTAGTCCAAAACCAAGAATACACAATCCAAAGTATTTTCTTGTTTAACAGTATTAATTATACTACAGTTTTTACAAGCAGTCGCATAAGTATAATTACAGTACTAAATTATACTTAGCAGTAATAATTGAACAGAAACAAACAGTACTAATCCTGTAAAACATTACAAAGACACAAAAGATATTAAAATTTATATGATTTAGCATTCCAATTACTTGCACAATGTAACTGAATACCTTCCAACATCTAAAGCTTTTGTAAGTAAGTCTGCAAAATTGTGATCTGTGTGGATTTTAACCACTTGAATTAACTTTTATCATAGTAGTCCCTCTTATAAAATGATATCAATCTCAATGTGTTTGTTTAGTATGTGAAACAGATTCTTAACATGCATAAATACTGTTTATTGTCAATATTAATCATGGTGTGCATAAAATTATACCCATAATCTAGCATTTGATTCTGAATCCAGAGTACTTGCCCACAACAACTAGCAGCAGCCACATATTCAGCTTCAGTAAAGGAGGTGACAACTACAGTTTGCTTCTTGTACTGCCATGATATCAATCTGCATCCTAGGAACTGACAACCTCCAGTTGTTGATTTCCTATCTAAGCTTGCTCAACCATAGTCACTATCAGAATATGCCACCAGATCAAAGGGAGAATTTCTAGGATACCAAAGGCCCAGTTTAGGTTGGCCTTTTAGATACCTAAAAATCCTTTTCACAGCATGGTTTTTTTTGAAAAAAAAGGGTGGGGGAAACTTTAGGTTAACTTAAATCTGGCAAGTGCACATTACGGCAAACATAATGTCTGGTCTAGATGATGTAAGATACATCAATGATCCAATCCAATATCAGTAGAGATGAACATCACATCATCACCATCTGAGTCCTAACAAATCTTTTTTTGTATCTATTGGGTGCTAGCTGTCCTACTCTGTGAAACCAAACTTCTTAATTAACTTAGCTACATATTTATCCTAACTGATAAATATCCCATCTTCTCTTTGCATTACTTGCAAACCTAAGAAGAAATTGAGTTCTCTCATAGAACTCATCTAAAACTTATCATGCATCAGTTTTTCAAATTAAGTACACAACTCCTTATTTATAGAGCCAAAGATAATGTCATCAACATAGACATGTACAAGCAAAATATCTCCTTTTTGCTTCTTGATAAATAAGGTCTGATCTATCTTTCCTCTTTGAAACCTATTGTTCAATAAATCTTGGCTAAGGTTCCATACCAGGCTCTTAGAGCTTGATGCAAACCATACAGTGCTTTCACCACCTTGTAAACTTGTCAGGATAGTCAGGATCTTCAAATCCTAGAGGTTGACACACATATACCTCCTCTTTAATTGTACCATAAAGGAAAGCACTCTATCCATCTGATATACCATGAAGCTCATAAATGAAGACAAAAGCTAAAACAACCTTAATTGCCGTCAGTTCTAGCCCTAAGCAAAACTTCATCATAATCTAGTACCTTCTTCTTGAGTATACCCTGGGGTAACTAGCCTTAGCTTTTTTCCTTGTACAATGCCGCTCTCATTTTTCTGTTCCTAAATATCCAATTTGTACCAAATAGCTCCACTACCTTAGGCCAAATCCACTAGTACCAAAACTTTTGTAGTTTAAACTGTAAAAGCTCCTCCTACATTGCTTCTACCCAAGCTTTAGAGCTTTGGCAATTCTGTTTGGTTCTTCCTGGGATATGAAACAAGCAAACAGACAAGTATGAAGGTTTTCATGAGTTTTCCCTTCATAAACAGCACTAATGAACCCATGTTCATTTGTATTCTTTATCATTCCCATTGTTTGTACACCAGATTGTGTATCACCAATCACAAGATTAAGTGAATGATCTTTATGGATTCTTGTATTTGGAGTAGTAAGAACTTGATATGAGGTAGTAAGGTTGCTCATATCTATTTCTGTTTCATCACCAAATAAATTAGCATGTGTGGCTTCAAGTGTAGCACTTCTTCCCAAAGAAAACATGTCAGATACATTTTGAGAGCGATTTAACCTTGTAGTAATAACTGTTGGACTAACAGTATTAATATTTAGACTACCAGTTTTAGAATTTGCGCTAACAGTATTAATACTTGGCCCAACAGTATTAATATTTAGAGTACTGCTTTCAGGTTGCTCTTGATCACTAAATCTACTTACTTTACTACACCTTCATCATCCTTCTTTTCCAGCATACTAGAAGGTTTGGGCTCATCATCACAAGAATCTTTTCTAAAGAAGAATCAAACCTTGAACCATCTTATCCACAGTGGCATCACAATGTAGTCTTGGCATAAATTCAGTCTCCTGCAGTGTGACCTGCACCATTTTATTTTCCTCTGAAATGCAAAATCATTAGAGTTTATACCGCAACAACTGGCACATAATGTCATTAATTTTTGTTAGACTATCAAGATCAAAACTGCCACTTTATACCCATTACCTGTAACAATAGTTTATTTCCCAAGAACCCTAATGTGCGCAAGTTTTATTGCTTCTATCACTCCTATATATCCTCTATATAGCTAATCTGTTGTAGTATACCTACCCACACCAACACACCTACATCTCATCTCTTTCATTCACTATCTCTTCTCCTACCACCTACACAACAACTCGAATCCAGTCATCTACTCTCCACATCAAACTATCAGTGCCAAAGATCTTCACGACACTGGTATATAATAGGATGCGGTAACCGTGACCTCTCACTGCACTTACGCACACGCATGAACCAACATCGTTAACTCATCAGTCACTACTGTGTGACACAGTTACTTCCACCCTCATACACACACCAATTCACCGAGAAGGAGCCTTTGTCTCCATAAAGCGCATCTCACTCACTCCGAAGCACTCTCTCTATGTCACTGCCAAACACGCATCACCAATGATTTAAAACACAGAGCTTACAGTACAACCGTCAGCAAAAGAGTAGAGGTGGGAAAATTTGAAGGGATTCATCTAGACAATCGGGTTTCTTAGCATCACAGGCCTTTGTGTAAGTGGGGTAGTACTAAACGATTTTTGCGTCTCACATGAATGATGTGTGTTTGGCTAACACCTCATTGTGTGGATGTGTATGATGTGGATTAGCTGTAGCTTAATCTAAATTCCATCTTACAACATAGTCTCTGTTGCTTTTCTAACTGATCACAAAACTCATCACATAACTCTATTCTTAAAAGCGGGCTCGGTTTGCCCGGTGTCACATCTGATATTTTTACTTTCTTATCAACTAGATTTTCTATCTCAGTTATAAAGTTCTTAAGGATGCCACTAGTCTCATCCTTAGAGGCTAAAAAGAAAACCCAAGTAAATCTGCTATAATCATCAGTGACCACAAGACAATATTTCTTATTCATTAAGCTGCTCAAAAGTTGGACCTGTAATGTGTTACTATATTCTCTTCTACTTCATAACACGGGGTCACTCCTAGATCTGTGGCTATTTTATTGATCTCAATAGCGAGAAGAGAAAACACATTTATAGAAAACAGAATAGTTATTTATTAATTAACAAAGAGAAATTAAGTGTACTTGCACTTGTAAAAGAAATAACAATCAAAACTAAGCTAAAACCACCTCCTCTCTCCAAAGTAGGAAGAGGCCATACATTATTAGATTTATACTCTCTCTCTCTAATCTATAATATTACGACCGGGTATTCGTACCGCGACTGAGACTGTTTAACACACACGACATATGACACTAACGTACTATTACTCTTATTCTTGAGAAAACTAGCGAGCGACATAATAAACATCGTCTTCAATCATAAACTCACGGGGGTGGGGTGACCGAGTCTTTTTTCTAATATCTAACAATCTCCCCCTAAGGGAGGTCACCCCTGAAAATACCAAACTTTAATCACTTCAGTCTTTAGCTCGTAGGCATTTGATCTCTTGTACATTTGTGATAGTAATCTTTTGATTCATCTTACGCTTGTCTTTGACAGTGATCTTGAGCTTTCTTGAGATCATCGCCCAAACATAATCTTACATCATCTTGTAATGGATTGCCATCTTGTGCACTTGTGAATGAATACATATATTAAGTTTGCGGAAGCTTTTGACACCTATGAGGTCTCCACCTAAATTCATAACAAGTCCATGACGACGAAGGCGTCTTGGCACTCTGTTATTTACTTATCTGAATCTTCTCTCCCGGACAGTATACAAGGTTCATCTAGTTAGTTGACACTTTCCAACTCTCATCCCCATCTTATCTCTTCTCTTATATGCCTTGTCCAAAAATTGTAACCACATATGCAGACACTATTCATGGATTAGTAAACCAGAGAAAAAGAGCATAGAAAATTTGAGTTTGTAACCAGACACTCAACAAATGTCGTTACATTAATACCAGCTCTATAGCGTAATCACTGAGCTGATGAAAGAATTATTTGTACACACACGTACAATCTCATAAGTGTCATTCCTAACAACCTTGCGCGCATATGTTTCGAAATTGTTTTGTCAAATGATTAATAACACATCCCTATCTTTCATTCAAATGAAGACAATCAAGTTTATATTCCACGCAACAGAACGCACCATTGTGTCTTTCAGTTTGACACAAGTTTGAGTTCTTGGTAGAATCGCACAAGGCACCCTACCTATAGGACTTCTTTAGTTGATGTTGGCTCTGAGCAATGTGAAAGATTCACTTCATACTACTGCGAGGTACAAGTCATCGATACAAAAAACTACACTCGTATCACATCTGTGTCCTGCTGAGGCGAAAAATCTATGCCACATGATTCGCTAGAAATTTTGCCCCATAGGACTCTTTAGGAACTCACACGAGTTAGATTTTCGCACATGATTGTTAGATATCTTGAGAAAAAGACAAACAGAATAATTGTGCGATATGTTAGTCTCTACAACTAGAGACATTAATTTGACGAACACTCTTGGCTCTAGACTACAATAGTTCCGTTTTTGTTTCTAGTAATCGGTAGGGCTGCGAGCAGACTGCCACCTGTTCAATATCAACTAACTCGGAGTGAGAAAGTCATAGAGAACGTGTTTAGTCTCTCGCGTGAGCGTAAATGAAACAGAAATTCTTTGACAAAGATTCTAAGTGGGCGTACACGATACGCAGGTTTATGCCAAACATTGGCCATCACTACAGGGTCCATGATAGACGATCTTCAATGTCAGACCATCATCTAAGTGGATACTGGTATGCCGATCCATAATGAATTACGACCCGGTTTCTGACCTACACTTACGTCAACACACGGACAGGGCTTCTTTCTTTACACCCTTTATCTTTACATTATGCACTTTTGTTCTAATACTTCATCAACCCCTTCAGTGCTTCGAGACTTCATGACAGAACCTTGTTAGGGGCTGTTTAAATTCCGAGGAGCTAGGTATCTAACTCCATCTCAAGTTAGTCACTTTTCCCTTATTCTCACGTTCCAACTTTTACTCCTCTTTCTCACGTCATACAGCCAGACCTCAAGGAGATCTACCACGACCAGTTCTAACCAATCTATACAACCGATGATAAGACATAGTCCCTAGTAGGAAGTCGGTATGAATCCCTCTTGTTTTATGGTGGAGACTGGGATCAATTGAATAGTAACCTTTATACCGAGACACACAACCCTACTAAAAATCGGACTATCACACAAGCAATCGCAACAGCGCGAATAGAAAGCGGTGAGAGAACTATGATAACACCATACACGGTGAGCTAATCACTTAGTGAGATAAGTGAGTGATATACATGGGATATACACTGGTTAGGTACTGAGACACCACAACACAAGATCTACCACCCCACAAACACCACACAGCAAGAGTGTGACAGACCTCGACTCAACTCCGCGAGTGAGCGCCCTTAAATACAACACGATAGAGATCTATGAGTACTCTTCTCAGTCCATTAACACGCACCTCTTGAGATGAGCGCGCTCGAAAAAAGCTGTAACAAAAGCTAGTTTAGGCGTCTACCATACATAAGTTGGAATAAGTTGCCAACCAAAACAGACACCTATGCGTGCTTTCGACAACCCCGCGCGTACTATTTTACATAGCGCCCACTCTACACTACTGAAATCTCTACGACATGAAGGTCTATCTCGGTAAGCGACTGAATGGGGTTAAGAATTAAAAAGAATTGTAATGATAAAGGGGTGTAAAGAAAGAAGCCCTCCATTATCACGTTAGTCTAGAAATCTAGTGGTCCAATCATAATGCTTACCTAGAATCACTTAGATGATTGCTAGTGAGCTTCAAAGAGATAGCCTGAACTGTCACTACATGACGAGACCCTGTGATGCCTCTATATCTACGAGAATCTTCTTTCTTCGAATCTCATGACAACTCAGTATACAGGACTTCTCCATTTTACAAAAGGATTTCTGTTTAGCTCTATCTCTGCATCACATATTTTTGGACACTATACACTCAACTCAACTTCGTATCGGAATATCTGTCTCTGATGTAATCTTTCGTCGATCATCGTAACCATACAAATGATCTAAGAGAGGTAGAACTCCAATATTTGTGCATCTATCCACATATTAGGAGATATGTGACATTCACCTTATTGAGACTGTTATTATAGAATAATAGAGAAATGTTTAGATATTAGAAAATATGTGTGGTTTGAGGTCACTGTTAAAGAACCGATTTCTATTCGCTGAGGTCTTAAGAATATTACAAAGACTTATTGGTGGTAGTGGATCAGATGAGACCTCGATGCTACAGCACGCGATAGTTTCACGCTATCGGTATGTCTTCTCTAGGTGCATCTACAGTAGAGCCTCTCTACTTCATCTCAGCATATCTAGACTACTAGCAAGTGTGAGATGACTTAGCGTCAACGAGGGTTTATGGAGGGGTAGAGAGAAGTAGTGAACACGGAGATGCGGCTATAGATTCGAATGATTGAGTGTCACAGACACATCGGGTGAGCGATGGGGCGCATAGTTAGATCTTCTAGCAAAGCTTAGGGGTATTATTTTCCATAGGGCATGGTGTATTTGTGGATTACGGTTATATAGATACTAGGAGGGCGGCGGTTTACTTATCTTAGGAATGCTCAGTCTGTGTTGAGAGTTTATGATTCTGTAGTAGCGGATTTGGACACAGTTCTCTTGCTTATGGACATTACATACGGTGGTGTTCACAGAAGTAAGGTGATTGGAATTGAACTTTGGGTGTGCGTGATAGCTGTAGATTTAACATTATCAATAAAGGTCTATATTATGAAGCACACTAATGTTTATTTTGTGCAGTCAACTGGTCTCTATTTTGGTATCACGCGTACACGATTCAATTAGCACAAGAGTCTAGAGGTCAACGGTTAGACAAGTGAGATGATTGATTTATCAGGAGATTTGTGATAGGTATATATATGATTGTAGTTATATTTGTATGGGGCTACCGTACTCTATTCTATCTATCTCCTTCCTGTTATAGGTTTAAGTTAGTTGAGATGGTATTGGATGTTGCTATAGTGAACTAGGTAGTTCTGGGTGAGGGTTGGAGAGAGTACTGTCACATCTCTGTAAGCAGTTAAACACAGCAAGTGAGTCATAGGTCTTCTTAGTAGTGTTCTTTGTATGTTGGCGACAGCTATAGTGTAGTACAGTGACATCTTATGAATATTGTGGGTGACAGGAGAGGGAGTGTGGGTGAGGTATCTTAGATAGCAGAGCATTCGTATGAATGAGACATTACATTCGAGACGTATGCAAGCGTCACACATATTTGTAAGGTGTGATGTACACGACTGTGTGTTGTACTACACATTAAGAGATCAGTTCAGGCAATGAGCAGAGAGTGTGATTTCAGTGTGAGTCTGATATGGTATGGTTCTAGTCTGATGTTGATATGTGTGTTGTTGAGGACATAGATTGAGACAGAGAATTGATTTGAGATCATGTTAACATTAACCACGGCAACAGTTATTCTTGTCATATCTCATCTACTCACACACACTGTGTTATTTAAAATCTCTGCTAAGTTCATTAACAGCTGCGATGAGATGAGCGAAGTACACACACACACGTATGTTGTGTTGTTTGTGTAGTTGTTAAGGGGGTGTAATAAAGGAGGGGTGTGTGTTAGTGTTTGTTTTGTATAGGTATAAAAGTGTGGTGTAGGTGATTTTTGATAGTATTTTTTAGGTAATTTGTTAGGTTTTTAGGTTTTTAGTAGGTTAGTTTTAATGGTATATTTGGTTGTATTTTTATGTTGAAGATTAATATGGGGTTGTGGTTTGATTGTTTTTTTTTGAATTTTAATGTAATCTATGTTTAATTTATTATTGTATAATATATTGGGTTGATATATAGTGTTTATTAAATGAATTGTTTATGTAAAAGGGTTTGTTGTTGGTTTTAAATATGTAAATTATGTGGGTGTGACATTTTGTATTTTGTATTTTTGGATTGTGTTAAATGTTGATTATAGCAAGATTTTAATGTTGTATGTAGTTTTAATATTTGGTGTGTATAGTGGATTAAGTTTAGTTAGGGTTTTAGGTGTAGTTTTGAGTGTGTGTGATTGTTTGTTTAAAAATAATTATGTTGGTATTAGGGTAAAGTTTTATGAATAGAGTATGAGATGAGTTTTTGAAAAGAAAGGCATTAAGAGGTATTTAGTGTAGCTAAAATCCTCAGACAAAATGGTGTTGCTAAAAGGAGAAATAGTACACTAATTGAGGCTGCTAGAACCATGTTAGCTGACTCTAAGTTACCGTACTATATTTTGGCTGAAGCAGTTAATACTGCTTGCTATGTGTCACAAATAGGGCAATTATAGGTAAAGCCTCATAACAAGGCACCCTTATGAATTGTTTAGAGTGGACTCCTACTCTAAAAGCTTCTTGTGACCATTTTGGGTGTCAGTTTACCAACCTTAATACCATAGATCATCCTTGGCAAGTTTGATGGAAAATCTGATGATAGGTTTTCTTTCTTGTTGGATACTCATATGACTAGTAAGCTTTTAGAATATGACAACATTAGACCAGGAAAGTAGAGTAGAAAACTTGCACCATTAGGTTTCTTGAAAATAAACCTATTGTTAAAGGTAAGGTATAAAGAGGCAGTTTGATCTGATAGTCTAACAAAATTAATGAAATATGTGCCTGTTGTGCAGGTATAAACTCTAATAGATTTGCAGTTTCAGAAGAAAGTAATGGTGCAGGTCACACTACAAGGAGACTGAATTTTAGCCAAGACAACATTGTGGATGCCACTGTTGGAATAAAAAAAAAAAAAGATGGTCAATTTGATTCTTCTTAAAAGAATTCTTGTGTGATGAACACAACCGTCTAGAATGCTGAAAAGAAGATTATGAAGGTGTAAGTAAAAGTAAGTATAGTTTAGTGATCAAGACGAACCTGAAGAGCAGACTCTAAATATTAATACTGATGGCCCTATATTAAACTGTTAGCAAGCAAATTCTAAAACTGTTAGTCTAAATATTAAATACTGTTAGTCAACAGTTTTACAAACAAGGTTAAATCGCTCTCAAAATGTATCTGACATGTTTTTTCTGGGAAGAAGTGCTACACTTGAAGCCACACATGCTAATTTATTTGGTGATGAAACAGAAATAGATATGAGCAACCTTACTACCTCATATCAAGTTCTTACTACTCCAAATACAAGAATCCATAAAGATCATTCACTTAATCTTGTGATTGGTGATACACAATCTGGTGTACAAACAATGGGAATGATAAAGAATACAAATGAACATGGGTTCATTAGTGCTGTTTATGAAGGGAAAACTCATGAAAACCTTCATACTTGTCTGTTTGCTTGTTTCATATCCCAGGAAGAACCAAACAGAATTGCCAAAGCTCTAAAGCTTGGGTAGAAGCAATGTAGGAGGAGCTTTTACAGTTTAAACTACAAAAGTTTTGGATACTAGTGGATTTGCCTAAAGGTAAGAGAGCTATTGGTACAAAATGGATATTTAGGAACAAGAAAAATGAGAGAGGCATAGTAACAAGGAAAAAAGTAAGGCTAGTTACCCAAGGATATTCTCAAGAAGAAGGTATAGATTATGATGAAGTTTTTGCTCATGTGGCTAGAATTGAGGCAATAAGGTTGTTCTTAGCTTATGCTTCATTTATGGGCTTCATGGTATATCAGATGGATGTGAAGAGTGCTTTCCTTTATGGTACAATTAAAGAGGAGGTATATGTGTGTCAACCTCCAGGATTTGAAGATCCTGACTATCCTGACAAAGTTTACAAGGTGATGAAAGGACTGTATGGTTTGCATCAAGCTCTAAGAGCATGGTATGAAACCTTGGCCAAGTATTTATTGAACAATAGGTTTCAAAGAGGAAAGATAGATCATACCTTATTTATCAAGAAGCAAAAAAGGAGATATTTTGCTTGTACAGGTCTATGTTGATGACATTATCTTTGGCTCTACAAACAAGGAGTTGTGTACTGAATTTGAAAAACTGATGCATGACAAGTTTTAGATGAGTTCTATGAGAGAACTCAATTTCTTCTTAGGTTTGCAAGTGAAGCAAAGAGAAGATGGGATATTTATCAGTCAGGATAAATATGTAGCTGAGATATTAAGGAAGTTTGGTTTCACAGATGTCAGGACAGCTAGCACCCCAATGGATACAAAAAAGCCTTTGCTTAAGGACTCAGATGGTGATGATGTTGATGTTCATCTCTACAGATCAATGATTGGATCATTGATGTATCTTACATCATCTAGACCAGACATTATGTTTGCAGTATGTGCATGTGCCAGATTCTAAGTTACACCTAAAGTTTCACACTCACATGCTGTGAAAAGGATTTTTAGGTATCTAAAAGGCCAACCTAAACTGGGCCTTTGGTATCCTAGAAATTCTCCCTTTGATCTGGTGGCATATCGATAGTGACTCTGTGTGAGCAAGCTTAGAGAGAAATCAAACAACAGGAGGTTGCATTTCCGAGGGTGCATATTGATAAACATGGCAGTGCAGAGAAGCAAACTGTGGTTGCCCCTCCTCAATGAAGCTGAATAGGTGCTCTGCTAGTTTGATGTGGGCAAGTACTATGGATTCAAAATCAAATGCTGGATTATGGGTATAATTTTATGCACACCATGATTAATATTGACAATAACAGTACTATATGTATTGTTAAGAATCCTGTTTTCACATATAAACAAAAAAACACAATGAGAATAGATATCATATTTATAAGAGACTACTAAGATAAAAAGTTAATGTCAAGTGGTTTAAAATCCACACAGATCCAATTTACAGACTTACTTACAAAGCTTTGAGAGGTTGAAGGTTTCGAGTACTTGGTTGGCCAGATTGGAATGCTTAAATCCATTAAAATTTTTTAATCTCTTTGTGTCTTTGTAATGTTTGTACATGATTAGTACTGTTAGTTTTATCAATTAGTACTGCTAAGTACTTCTTAGTTACTCCTGCCCTAGTTTATACTTAAGACTGCTTTTTAAAACTGTTAGTCATAATTAATATTGTTAAACAAGAAAATACTTTGGATTGTGTATTCTTGGTTTTGGACTAATATTTGCAGGCTAGGCATATTGAGTATCTGGTATTGAATTGAGGGGAGGCTAATAATGTCAACATACATCAAAGATGAATGGAAGGACATGTAACATCAAACAAAGGTGTGTGATGTGTCAAACACCTAGGCAAATCAACAAGAGGTCAGACATCAAAGATACACTCAGTCTAGTGTCTCCCCTGAAAAAGTTGAATGATGAGGTTTCGCATAAGGAGTTAGGTGACAGAATAGAAAGGGCTGCCACTACTGCTTCTAGCTTAAAGTAGAGCATTAACAGTGGTAACAACAATAGGACCTAATCCATGGCAATACTTAATGAGCCAAGTCCTTAGGTAACTAGTTCAGGTAGTGGTCCCAGGTGCCAAGATACCATATTAGGGGGTGTAGATGCTCAAACTAGGTTTGAGACTACATCTAAATAGTCCAATGATCCACCTCTCTCAAGAGATAACACACTTGGAAGTGGGGAGGACAGTATGAAACTAATGGCATTGATGGAACATTGTACAAAACTGTCTGAATTGGTGAGAAAAAGAAAAGACAGATATAGTGAGCTAAAAATATAAAGAGAATTGTATGATAAAAACAAAAAGAGAGAATTGGTGAGAAAAAGAAATGTGAGATTTAGTGAGCTGAAAAACAAAAAGAGAGATTGTGAGAATCAAAATTTATGATGGCAATGCTTGTTGGAACAGAATTGGAGTAGATACTGCTAGGCATAAACTTAACACTGCCAGTATTAAGTTAGTACAGTCAGCGATCGTAATACTGTAAGAGCTGGTGTCAAGTTAATACGGCTAGGCTTAAAGTTAGATACTAGTCTAAGCCTAAATATTAGTAACCGTGGTGTCCGTTAGTACGTTTTGAGGCATAATAAATTTTCTTAATTAAATAAGCCGTTGCAAATTTCGCCAACTACTAACTTATAGGTTTTGACTAATTTTGAGAATTCTTTATCTTTTATAAACACATAAGCTTCTTCAAGATAAGAACAAATTCATATTAGTTGTCAAATCAAAACCAAAGGTGCTCTATACAAACATAATCTTCAATTAACTTTCTAAAGCTCACACACTCTTCATATACAGAACAAATCCCCAAAACCCTAATCTAACTCCTTATCAAATGTCTCATTTTGTGATATCTACGACAAGCACAACATGGTTGCTTACTTACAAAAGTCCGAAGGAAGTGAAGGGTTTTCATCAGATAGTGGATTTTCTAAATACATGTCACATTAAGTATGCTCTCATTGAAAATCCCACTATCTATGTTTCTCTCATAGAACAGTTTTGGCAAACTGCTTCTGCTAGCACACTTGAGAATGGAGACATGGAAATCACTGCAACAATAGATGAGAAAGTCAAGGTTGTTTTTGAGGCATCTATTAGAAGAGCCATCTAAGTTAAATAACTTGATAGTAATTAACACTTTGCCTACTACGGATATTTTTGAGCAACTTGCTCTAATGGGGTATGTGTCCAACTCTGATAAATTAACTTTTCAAAAGGGACACTTCTCCTCAAAGTGGAAATTTTTGATTCATACCATCCTTCACTGTTTAAGTTGCTAAGAAAACTGCTTGGGAACAATTTAGTAGCAATATAGCAACTACCCCCCTGCTATCATTTGCTTATCACAACAGAACCTTTAATTTTTCCAAATTGATTTTTGATGGCATGGTAAAAAACCTGGAAAGTAAGTCTAAATTTTTTTTATATCCAAGATTTATACAAATCTTTTTTAACAAGTAAAAGAGGGCTTGAAAGGGATATACTGGGGTGGACACTCCATTGTTTCAAACAATGCTTGTTCAGAGGTCGAATTCACAGGTAAATGATCCACAATCCAGTACAGTCCCATCAACACACCCATCAGGCTCCATCCATCCTCACAACAAACCAAATTCACCACCATATAATGCAAACAACCCATGCGGCAGAAGAGCCTGGCTAACATGCCCTAAAATGATTTACCTCTTCCAGAGGTCATAAAACACCTGGAAGTAATGAGGAATATACACTTAATGAATTAACGGTTCTATGTACATAATTATCAACAAAAGTGGCGAGCTTGGAGGTCGATTTGAAGCAAACTAAAAAGGTATATGGTAATGCTTACACTATGCTCATCATGAAAGTAAAGAAGTTAGAGCACAAAGTCAAGTCAAGCAAATCTAGAAGAAGAGGTCCAAAATTAATTTTCTAATGATGAAGATTCTTAAGAGGATCCTTCCAAACAGGGGAGGAAGATTGCTCAGATTGATAAAGATGAGGGAATTACTCTAGTACAGATGTGTGCACAGACTCAGGGGAGGCAAGAGTATGATTTGGAACTTGATTTTGAGTTTATTGCTCCTGAAGAAAATTATACTGCTGAGCCTGATATTAGTACTGCTAATGTACCAGTTAGTATTGCTGGTCCAGAAGTTAGTACTGCTAGCCCTGAAGTTAGAACTGTTGCTGAAAGTTTAGTATACATCATAAGAAGTGCGGCAAAGAGAAAAGATAAAGGCAAAACTATTATGAAAGAAGCTAAACCTATTCAGAAGAAGACAAAGTTACAACTAAAGTAAGAAAGGCTTGGGTTGGAAGAAGCTTTAAGATTGCAAGAACAACTTGATGAAGAAGAAAGGCAAAGAATAGCCGAAATTCAAGAAGAAGCTAGCACTTTCAATAATGAAGAATGGGATAACATTCAGGCTCAAATTGAAGCTGAGATGAGTATCACTCAAGCTACAAGCACCAGAAAGAGAAGTATTATTCTAAAGCTGACAAGCAAAGATAACTCATAGAGCTTACCAATGAAAGAAAGAGAAAATTTTCCCAACAAAGAGCTGAACAAAGAAGGAACAAGCCCATGACTCAAGCTCAACGAAGGACTTACATGTGTAATTATATCAAGCATATGGGAAGTCACACTCTACAACAATTGAAGAAACTTTCCTTTGATGAGATCAAGGAGTTATTTGAGATTACAATGAAGAGGGTAAATACTTTTACTCCAATGGAAAGTGATGATATAGTTTCTAAAGTTGTAGTTGGAAGCTCAAAGAGAGATGCAGAACAAGAACTTAACAGAAAGTTCAAAGAGACAAAGATAGAAATTATTCAGAACCAGCTGAAGATCAAAAGATAAAGAATCAGATAAACAGAGGATTTCCATAGCAGAAGGTTTAATTCAAGAACTTCTTCAAAAGATATTCATACAGGCTGAAAGATCAAGAAGATGAAGTGTTTTAAAGCATCCTCTCAAAACAAAAGGTTTAATTCAAGAAACTTGATGATTTGAAGGTAAATCACAAGTTTAGGGGAGGATTGTTAGGAATTAAACTCAGTGCACTTAGTACTGCTAAGTCAAAAGTTAGTACTGCTCACAAGTTACAACTTCCAGTATTAACCAGTTAGTACTGCTAGAGTAAGTTAGTACTGTCAGTACTAACTTAAGACTGTTAAAGGACTTAAGACTGCTGGTTATAAAGTTTCTACTGCTGGTTCAAGATACTGCTGCTGGTGAAAAAGTTAATGATGTTAGTACAAGTTAATGTTGTTAGGCATAACTTAATGCTAATTGACTAAAGTTAATAATGATTAATCAAACAGAAGACTAAAGTTAATGATGATTGAAGAGATTAATGTTGATTGAGAATTTGACTAAATACTTAGGAAAGTATTAAATATTTAGTCATTATATTTAATATATTTGACTAAATATTTAGGAAAGTATTGTAAACTCATTAGGACTCTTTGGTGTATAAAAGGAGATCCTAGGGCATCTAGTTTATCATCTCATTCATCTCATTATCATACACATACCTACACAACATCTCATTGTAATAGCTTCAAGGTTGTAAACCCTAGTACTACACAGAGTACTCGTATTATTAATCTTGATAATATTGGAGCTTTTTGCTTATATCATTGTTCATATATAATCATTGTTACATTAGTTTTCTTCAGAGTATTAAAGAGTAGATTCCGCATACTCTTTAATATACACACAAAGTTTCTATCATTGTTATTTTGGATTTATCTAAGGTAACATACTCTTTACAAGGTAAAGAATCGATCTAGGATTGGGATCAACATAAAGTTAGAAAGATATGTATATGATTAGAATTATAGAAAATCTTGAGTATCTTCAAAGATTTGTAGTTATCTTGTAAAGGACTCCTTGGTGTATAAAAGGAGATCCTAGGCTAGGGTTAAAATACATATATATTTCATACTTTTGCATGCATAGCTTCAAGGTTGTAAGCCCTAGTACTAGACAGAGTACTCGTATTATTCATCATAATAATATTGAAGCTTTTTGGTTATATCATTGTTCATTCAAGTTTACTGTTTCATTAATATTTCTTCTAAGTATCAAATAGTAGATTCCGCATACTCTTTAGTATTCACAAAGTTTCTACCATTGTTGTTTTGGATTTATCCAAAGTAACATAATCTTTACAAGCTAAAGAATAGATATTGAGTTGGGATCAAGCAAGAAAAAAGAAAGATGCCATAGCTTAGTAAAATTGGAAAATTTGGTAAGGCCTCAAAAGACTTAGATCAGTTGTTAGGAAGTTAGATAACTGACAAGTGTAAAAAGGGTTTTGGGTATAGTGCAGTTCCTCCACCTCATCCTTTAATCTATTACAGACCTAATAAGCTTGATATGTCTTATTCTGGTCTTGAGGAGTTTCAACAACCTGAATTTGAAGGCTATGGATTAAGGGCCAATAAAAGTGTTTGTGAAAATTCTTCAAATGAGACTAAGAAAAATTCTGATGCTCCTTTGATTGAAGAATGGGTTTCTGATAATGAGGATAAAGTTGAGTCTCCTGTTGTGGTAAAGAAGAAAATTGTTTTTCCTACTGCTGCAAAGATAGAGTTTGTTAGACCTAAACAACATGAAAAACCAGTAAAGCCGAGTAATGTATGCTGAAATGTATAGTCAAAAGGTCCTAATGGGACACCAAAGAAATTTGAGATAATCTGAAGTCCCAACAAGATAGGGAAAGTATGTGTCAATGAACAATAAAGCAAGCTTTGTTCATGGAATTTGTTGACCCTTCTAAGAAAGATTGTGGTAAAAGGATAATAAAACCAGTGTGGAAAAATACAAAGAGGGTGAATGATCACTATTCTACAAGAATGACTCACTCTAATCCAAGAAGAAATATGATTCCACAAGCTGTTTTGATGAGGTTTGGAATAAAAGTAGTTAATACTGCTAAGCCAAAGGATGCACATAATGCTGTCAAGAGGAATAGATTTAATATTGTTAAAGCTTCAGCATGTTGGGTCTGGATGCCAAAGAACAGAGATAGATCAGTTTCCAAAATATAACAATGCATCAATCACTTTGAAAAGAATTGATTACATTGATGCACAAGGAAGATTCAAGTCTGTGATGGCTTGGGTTCCCATAAGGAAGATATTTGGAGTGAACCTTCTAAACAGGTGATGGAACAATTGCTCAGAATTGAAGAAAGATCACTTTGGACAGATAGATGGCACAGACTCAGGGGAGGCTAAGTCCTAAGCAAAGCTAAAAGATAATGATGAAAGGCAAGGATATCCATATGCAGAAGTTTAACTACAAGAAGCTCTACATCCCATCAAAAGATTTTCTAAACATGCTTAAAGATAAGAAGATGAAGTGTTTTAAAGCATCTTCTAAACAAAAGGTTTAATTCAAGAAACTGTGATTTAAAGGAAACACAAGTTTAGGGGGAGGATTGTTAGAATTAACTCCCGTGCACATTGAGTACTTGCAAAGTCAAAAGTTAGTACTGCTCACAAGTTAACAACTTTCCGGTATTAACCAGTTAGTACTGCTAAAGTAAGTTAGTACTGTCAGTACTAACTTAAGACTGTTGAAGGACTTAAGAACTTGCTAGGTTATTAAAGTTTCTACTGCTGGTTCAAGATACCTGCTGCTAGATGATAAACGTAAATGAGTTAGTACAAGTTAAATGATGTATATGTGCATAACTTAATGCTAATTTGACTAAAGTTCACTAATGGATATAATCAAACAGATAGACTAAAGTTACATGATGAATTGTGAAAAAGAGATTAATAGTTGATTGAGAATTTGACTGAAATACAAAGGAATAATTAATATTTAGTCAATGTAATATAATAGCAATTTGACTAACATACTTAGGTGAAAAGTATTAAATACTCAGTCATTAATATTTTTAAAAAATAGACTAAATATAATAGGAAAGTAAATTGTAATCCAGTTAGAGACTCTTTGTGAATAAATAGGAGAACCAAGGGCTACTAGTTTATCATCTCATTCCATCTCATTAACATACCCATACCTACACAACATCTCATATGTTATAGCTTTCAAAGGTGTAAACCCTAGTACAGACACAGAGTACTCGATTATTAATCTTGATAGAATATTGGAGCTTTTGCTTATAACATTGATCATATATATCATTGTTACATTAGTTTTTCTACATAGTATTAAAGAGTAATTCGCATGACTCTTTAATATACACACAAAATTTTCAATCATTGTTATCTTGTGATTTATCTAATGTGATCCTCACTCTTTACAAGCGGTTTAAAAAAAAAAAAAAAAAGAACGATCTAGGATAGTTATCAACATAAAGTCTAAATAAAGATATGTATATGATTAGAAATATAGTACAAACTTGGATAAATCTTCAAAAGATTTGTAGTTCTCTAGTAAAGGACTCCTTGGTGAATAAAAGGAACTCCAAGGCTAGGGTTAAAATACAATGATAAATTTACATAATTTTGACATGCCTATCGACAGTTAGTAATGCCCAAGTACTAGACAAGAGTACTCGTATAATTCATCAAAATAATTTATTGAAGCTTTTGGTTATATCATTGTTCATAACAAGTTTACTGTTTCATTAAATATTTCTTCTAAGGTATCAAATAGTATAGATCCTGCTCATACTCTTTAGAAATGCCACAAGTTTTCTACCATAGTTGTTTTGGATATATCCAAAGTAACATAACATTACAAGCATAAAGAAAGATATTGAGTTGTGATCAATAATAAGGCGTACCAGCTCTTACATCCTCTATTAATAATTGCTTGAGGTGGGATAAAGTATCTGAATGTAATTGAAGTCACCAAATAAACATGTTGCCAGTCTTATCCAGGCTGAAACCCCCCCGCCCCCCCCCCCCCCCCCTTTTACCTGTTAGAATTAGGATTAGTACTAACATAGGCTTAGCATAGGTTTGACTTAGATTAGAATTAACTTAGATTAGATAACCAAAATATAAATAAATTGAGAAATTTAACCTCGTTTCAAGTGTTTAACACCCTACTTACCATGAATCTACCATTGACCGGGTACACTGCCCGTTAAAGTGTTATTTTTTGTTAAGTCGGCAAGATATAAATTTAAAACTTGAATCACAAAAATATACACCACACAACGACACATCACTTGTACCTGGCATTTTTTTGACTCTTTGGCCCCAAGAAAAGCATTGAATACCCGAGGCCTTCCTAGGAGTATAAATAGGACTCTATGGAATGTGTTTTCATAATCCCATCATCAATCTTCTCTACTACTCTATAGTAGTAATCTTCACTCTCTTTCAAAGCCATAAACCTTTCTTAGAAACCTAGAAAAATCCTAAAAGTTTAAAGGAGGAAGAAGCCATCTTAGGAGGTCAAGATCATCAAGAAATCATAACCATTATTCAAGGCAATCAAGCCTTATTTCTTATAATCTTTTACAAACTTTGTAAGACCTTTTAATCATGTTTATGAATACTTTAAATTCTGGAATTATGACTTTGTTTGCTATGAGTGGCTAGTGTCTTTATGCACTTGATTAGATGAAGATTGTGGAATGATAATTGGTTTATGATTGTGATAATATGTTTTCTTAAATTTCAAGCTATTTCTAAGATCCATCTACGCTTATGATTCATGTGACATTGTTTTACCAAACCGGATTGATTGTTAAACATATCATATGATGAAAGGGGTATTTCTAATCAATCAATTGTCGCCTTTTTGTCTATGATCGGATACCTTTTGCATTGACAATTTCTTAAGCGGTTTGATCTAACAAGAATCATAATTGTGGGTGTTAACAAGTTTATGAAATGAACCACGAATCAAACAAGTTGAAATTGAGGTAGTCTTGAATTGATTGATTAAACTTAATGCTTGTTTTTGTCACTTAAAGTCTTGATGAAGATTGAAGGTTTTGAAAACAATAGATTAGATCCCCATCTAATTCCTAAAATTAACATGTTAAAGTGTTCATCACAATCATACAAATTGGATTTCCCAAACTAGTCTAATCAAGTGTAGTTTTTAATCATTTGAATCTTAATATTAATCATTGCTTGTTTGTTAGTATCATTAGTAGCGAGTTTTAAAACTTCGCCAAAACACACTAATCCCCACGAACGATCCCGGCTTACCATATAATCTCTTGCTATCAACGGACGAGTATACTTGCTCATATGTGTTGCTAAGAAATTTGGTATACGTGTTATAAATTTAAAACTTACCCGTATCGCACGCATCAATATGAAAACTTTAATGTTCATTCGGAAGGTAAAAATACGATGTCTGGCAAAAGACTACGTTAAATGTCAAGCCGGAATGTATCTGGTAGCGATTCTCAGTTATAGGCGGACAAACTTCCCGTTTTTAGGTCAAATTGACACGTAACTTATAAAAGTTAAATTATTGCACGTAGAAGTTTTAAATAAAGACCTAGAAATTTACAGAGTGTTATAGTCTTTACCCGTTGAAAGAGATTTGTCCCTAAAGCTCACGTTGTAGCATTCGACGAAGGTACGTGATTGGTAAAAAGGTGTAGATATTTCTTCCATATTTGATCTTCACGTTCCCAAGTAAACTCAGGACCTCCACTCGAATTCCAACGTACTTTCACGATTGGGATACGGCTTTGCTTCAAACATTTTACCTCACAGTCCATGATTTCAACCAGTTCTTCTATAAAGTAAAGCTTGTCGTCAATCTGAATTTCTTCTAACGGGATGACAAGTGTCTCATCAGATAAACACTTTTCAAGTTTAAGACGTGAAGGGTACTATGAACTCTGCTCAGTTGTTCCGGGAGTTCAAATCGATAAGCAACGGTTCCAACTTTAGCTAAAATCTTGAAAGGTCTAATATATCGGGGGTTCAGCTTTCCACATTTGCCAAAACATATCACGCCTTTCCATGGGGACACTTTCAGCAAGACCTTGTCTCCAACCTAAAACTCAAGAGGTTTTCGCCTATTATCGGCATAGCTCTTTTGATAATCGCGAGCAGCCTAAATTCGACTCTTGATTTAAATAATTTTCTTAGTCGTCTCATGAATGATTTCTAGTCCGGTGAGTTGGCTATCCCCAACCTTAGTCCAACAAACGGGTGATCGACACTTACGATCGTACTGTGCCTCAAAAGGAGCAACTTTAATGCTCGTGTGATAACTGTTATTGTACGAAAACTCCACCAAGGGTAGATGTCGATCCCATCCCTTTCCAAAATCAATCAGGCATGAAAATAGCATGTATTCTAAGGTTTGAATGGTCCACTCACTTTGACCATCAGTTTGTGAGTGATAAGCCGTACTCATGTCCAGCTAAGTACCTAAGGCTTTCTAAAGCGACTGCCAGAAGTGTGAAGTGAATCTGCTATCTCTATCAGAGATAATTGAAACTGGCACTCCATGCCTCGAGACCACTTCTTTCAAGTATTGTCTCGTTAGTTTCTCCATTGAATCGGTTTCTTTCATTGGTAGAAAGTGTGCGGATTTGGTAAGACGATCAATGATTACCCAAATCGTGTCTTGACCAGTTGATGTCTTTAGTAGCTTAGTAACAAAATCCATTGTAATCTTTTCCCACTTCCACTGTGGTATCTTTGGTTGGACCAACAACCCATATGGTTTTGGCATTCTGCCTTAACCTTGGCACATGTCAGCCACTTACTAACATGGGTGGCTATTTCTGCTTTTATGTTGGGCCACCAATAAAATTTCTTGAGATCATGATACATCTTATCTGATCCTGGATGAATAGAGTACTTAGCCTTGTGTGACTCATTCATGATTAAGTCTCTTAACCCTTTAAAAAGTGGCACCCAACTTCGTTTCTCAATACAATGCGTTCCATCAGTACGAGTCTCAAACTTTTTGTTCATTCCATTGAGATTCTCTTCTCTAACATTTTCCTCCTTTAACGCTTCAGCTTGAGCATTTAAAATCTGAGATGGGAGATTCAATTCAATTGTCATCATCAAGGCTCAAACTTGTAGTGGCTTAATTCTCTCCTTTTGGCTTAAGGCATCTACCACTACGTTCGCCTTTCTAGGGTGATAACGAATCTCACAATCGTAATCACTTAGCAGTTTCAACCATCGGCGTTCTCTCATGTTTAACTCCTTCTGATCTAGAATATGTTGTAAACTCTTATGATCGATGAACACAACATATTTTGTGTTGTACAAGTAGTGTCTCCAAATCTTTAGAGCGAACACCATCGCTCCAAGCTCCAAATCGTGGGTAGTGTAGTTCTTCTCATGAACTTTGAGTTGGCGGGATGCGTAAGCTATCACTTTCTATCTCTGCATCAAAACCGCGCCTAACCCTTTATGTGAAGCATCACAATAAACCACAAAGTCTTCACTTCCTTTGGGTAAGGCCAAAATTGGCACACTACACAGTTTCTGCTTTAGTAGTTAGAATGCAACTTCTTCCTTTTCTCCCTAATCAAACTTTATGGTATTTTGAGTCAACTTGGTCATATGCTTAGCGATCCTTGAAAAGCCTTTAATAAATTGTCGGTAATAACCAGCAAGACCTAAGAATTGGCAAATCTTCGTTGGTGTCTTAGGTGATGCCCAATCTTTGATTGACTCAATCTTAGTCGGATCAACGTGAATGCATTCACTATCAATCACGTAACAGAGAAACTATACTTTCAGAAGCCAAAATTCACACTTAGAGAATTTAGCGTACAATTCCTCCTTCTTAAGAAATTCCAGAATTAACTTAAGGTGTTCCTCGTGCTCCTTCTTATTCTTGGAGTAAATCAAGATGTCGT
>BQNB010054766.1:14000-37219 GCA_026074375.1 Tanacetum coccineum | reverse complement strand
GTGTACCTTAGGGTTTCGTGTTGAAGAATTTCACCGTGATTAAGTAACCTTCGTTAACTGATTACAAGTTCAAATCCAAAATAAGAGCAAAGAAGCTGAAAATACGCTGAACTTTAGTCGATGATAATGAAGTAAGTAATTCTTTTTTGGAGGGAATGGGTTGGGAGGAAAACACACACCGAGTGTGTGAAAATAAAAAAGACAAATGAAAAAAAATATATCTACTACCTATATAAAATAAGGTTTTGAAAATAAGATCTTCTCCTAAAATTCTAAAACAATGACACCTGACACCTGTATATTCAACAAGGGGGAATTGCATATATATCCTTGCAAAAGCTCAAAATTGCATATATATCCAACTTAAATATATAATTGCATATATATCCTTTCATAAGTCAAAAAATTGCATATATATCCAACTTAAACTACTTATTGCATATATAACCTTAAAAAACTTTTGTAATTGCATATATATCCTTTGTTAACCTTCATAATTGTATACACATCCTTTATAAACCTTTAATATATCTTATATATCAAAATAATTATTTAAAATAATTATGAACTCTAATTTATGATATTTATAAATTTATAAATAACAAAAGTAACATTTTTTTAAAGGTACGATGTCCCGATGTTCAAAATAAACTTAATGACAAAAAAATAATATATCAAGACGATATTTAACATCACAAAAAATCAATTTATATCATATATATTATGAATACATGAAATAAATTATCAATATATATATCACGATTGTTATATACGTATAAATAAAGTATTTTTACAATGAAAGTGTATATTACTATCAACAAGTTTGCAAGTAAAGAAATAGTAATTTTTAAAAATATTTTTTTATAATTATAATTATCATGTATTTTAGAGTTTTTTATTTATATAAAATAGTTATTTGTATATATATATATATATATATATATAACATATTTAAGGTTTACGAAGGATATATATGCAATTTTATTTTTAAATCGGATATATATGCAATTTTTGAGCTTTAAGGAGGATATATATGCAATTATAACACTGTCCAAATTGGGTTGAATTGCAGCCCATAGCGGTTGAGATAAGCTTACATGATCATAAAGGTACGGGAACGGATAATTCAACAATCTTGCATCCTTTGCCATGAAATCTGGTCCATCTTAACAACATTGAAACAGGGGCCAGATTCATAAAAATAATTGCAAGTTCTTACTTTCATTGGTAGATTAAATTTGAAATCGCATTTTTAATTCAATTGTGTATGGAAATTCAAAATTTATAACTGAAATGTGGATGAGTACTGCAGAGTTAGATGCTTTTAAAACCTTCTCAAAGTACCGTTTCTGCAGTAGAGAACTTAGATTCATGTAGATATGGGGGCTCATGAATCTTCTGAAACTCCCCGGTGTCTCCGGTTTATGTTAATTTTAGAATGGCATTTGACATGTTAAACGCCAAAGGAGTCCATTAAATTGATGAGATATTTAGAAGCATTGCCGAAACCTCCATCTTTCTTCCCACGAATAAAAGGTTTGCGTTCTCCTTCAGGTACAACAGATATCGTCACATTTCCATCTCTTTCTTCAATCGAAAAGCATTTTTTCACTTTGCACTGAGCTTTATGCTTGTCATCCTCCTAAAAGAAATAGAATTATTAAGCTCATAAACAACATAATATGGCTATTTATTTCTCAAAATGTAATTTCATTGAATATAAATAGATGTAAATATAAGAAACATTGAAACAACTGCATATATACCTGAGGATATTCATTAAAGACAGTGACATCAGCTTTATTATAGTTGAGCATATGAATTAGCGTGTTTATAATATGAGATCGTCGAAACCAAGCTAAACGTATTCCCTCTACTATATCATTACCAATGACGTAGAGTTTATCATCACCTTTCCCAGATAAAGTTTTGGTGCCCATGAGTCTATACCATCTCTTAGCATCTTATGAATGCTCTGCATCTAGACAAAAAGAATATAGGTGAAAACTGTTCAAAACAGTGGCAAAGAAAAGTACCTTGGCCATCCATTTCCATGATAACTTAAAAGTCACAAAACCAATATCATGTATGGACACTGTTTTTATCATGTCATCCCGCTTCTCAAGATGTTTCTTGATTTCCTATAATCAAAACATAAAATTAGACATTATTTGTTGGTTAAGAGAGCTCAAAAACCATGATTGGAAATATTACCTCATATGTGGATACTTTTGTTCTGATTCTTTGGGTTTATCTCTTAACTGAAGTCATATGTTCGGGGAATTTTTTAACCATTTCTAAGGCACTCGAAGCGTTGCCAAAGGATTATCAAGGGCGGCATGTGATCCACAATAAAGGGGGTGTATATGAAGAAAACGTGGTCGTCACAACAAAATGATTGAATGTGGATACACTATGCAATGTTCATTATAAATAAGGGTGTCACTTCAGAGTCATCTCATGTTGGTTATGTTTTTCTTTTTCTCTAAGTCTCAAGTTGGTTATGCTATACAAAATGATCATTTTTGTAAAAAATGTATAATATCAAAATTTTGAAACTGACGATGAGTAATTAGTTTTGTAAAGGCTCAAACTGGTTATGTTAATCAGAAATGGTGACTAGAAAATATAAAACTTAAACTTTAAAAGTGACAAGACGTTTGTACCATTGCCACTCATTGATGTTTAATAGCAAAGGTACCATTGCCATCAATGAAATAACAGCTTGAACTCCAGTACGTTGAAACTTAACATCAAGTGAGACCACATCAAGGTAATAATCTTAGTGGTTTGCACTTGAAAACCTTAAGTTGTCCATTTGGATGCAGTGTAACTCTATTTATGGCTTGGTCAAAGACTGAATAAGAAGTCACGTAATGCAAACTCATGTTTTTATTTCTAGATAACAATTTAGTTGTAACATATTAAAAAGAATAACAACTTTAAAATGTAACTGGAATCATAAATAATTGAGCACAGACCGCCATGCAAAAGACAGCCATTACAGTGGAGTCAACATGACTCAGTTGAGATAAGAAAAATGCAGGTCCAAGAAAACCAATTGACTACATCACCTGAGTATGAGGTAAAAGAATAGTTAATATTAATAACATCAGAAAGAACAAAAATGAATATATCTTTCTGCAATTACCTTTCGAACTGTGGTGACAAATCATCCTTTGCTCACGAGTGTATCAGACTATTAGCTATCCAGCCTCCAAGAAAGTTAATTAGTAGAAAACGTGCATGAAATTAAAGGAAAAGTATTAAGCCTAGTTAGTAACATGCTTATAAAAAAGATGTTATGCTTCCGGGCCATAAGCATACACACAGCATGACACAATTGATTCTTTTACACACCCTCTTCGATTACGTTACAACTCAAACCTTGTGTGCGCATATAACAATTTTATAAAAGAGCAAGTATATAAAAGAGCAAGTATATACTCACTGGGAACAAATATGACATGCGATTGGTACTAAGTTGAGCATTAAGCAGTTGTTATAAAGTGTATAGTGCATGTGCATGGTTAGGTTAAACTACAAAATGGTTAGGTTAAACTACAAAATGGTGTACTTTCCTAGTTCTTAAGCTTCTGCATCTCTGCTATAGTGACAACAAAAAAAAGTCAAATTACCTTGATCATTGTTAATGATTCGTGTTACATGGATAGCTCCATGCATATAGAACACAAAAAACCACACGGGTAAATGAATGATATTAGGGTTTGTGATGATGAAAAAATGGTTTTGAGTATTACGGTTTGTTTGTATTAGGGTATCTTGATATATTTTATGGATTTTGATTAATATGTGATAGGGAGTATATATTTTATGGATTTTGATTAATATGGCATATAATTAGGGAATATCTTCATATATAATTAGGGAGCATATCTTGATATATTTTTGAAAAAATTAGAAGATATCAACATGATTTTTTAGAAGATATTATTATAGTTTTGAATAGTAAAACACAAATGATGGTTTGGCTCAGTTGGTTAAGATTGTTGCATGTTAACAATAGGTCATGAGTTCAAACCTTGCTATGTACTTAATTTTTGAAATAAATTCGAAAATTATTTGAATTGTGCACTAAATTATATAAAAATTCTGAAAATATAAGAAAATCCGAAAAATTATAAATATCAAAAAATAAAAATTCGAAAATTATTAAAAATTATTGAATTGTGGGTGCCATGTCATCGTTTATGAGTGTCATGTCATCGTTGAGGTGGCGTTGAGTCACTATTTCATATTAATCCAGTCATAGTTAGCCCCATATATATATATATATATATATATATATATATATAAGGTTTACGAAGGATATATATGCAATTCTAAGTTTAAGTCGGATATATATGCAATTTTTGAGCTTTAAAGAGGATATATATGCAATTATAAGTTTGACTTGGATATATATGCAATTTTGAGCATTTAGAGTGATATATATGCAATTCCCCCTATTCAATAATAATCAACGGCTCATAACAATTCTACATCACAGCATTTAATGAAAACAAAAAAACCATCGAACAAAAAACAATCCTAGCTATTTTCTGCCAAAAATCGATTGCAAGCTAGCGTTTGGAAGTAGAAAAAACTGAGGGGGGGAAAACCACAAATCGATTGAAGCAAGAACAAAAACCACAAATCAATGTTTTAATTTTTTGTAAATCAAACATCCATGAATCAAAAGGCATTGGCAATGTATTAAAGGATTACATCGCGAATCCCTGGCTTAATCCATCTCTCCACCTACACAATGAATTCTTATCAGATCCATAAAAATGAACCCCCTAGAATACATTAAACCGAGATTTTTCATTTTTCTTTCGATACACAGTCGGTCTGGAAAACCAAATCAAAAAATCAAATGTAATTGGATACATGATTTCGGTAAGATTTCTTTCGATACACAGTGGTCACTTACATTGGTGAGAATATTATTTATTTGTATTAATGAAAGTTTTAACAATTTTATGTTTCAAGGAAGTATTTAAGAAAATACAAGACTAGGTGATTTTAATAACACATATCTTCAAAACACCAACTACTGCCGCCACCCTCATCGGAATCCCCTACCACGACCACTACCACCGATTTCTTTGAATATATTGATATGACCGGTTCTGGTTTAGGTGGTTTTGGCAGGTGGTTTTCAGTTAGATTGTTTAGGCGGGTGGTTTTGATCTCTGTGTTATGTGCTTGAGATTCAACTCAATCTGGTTTCTTTGCTTTTGGGTGTTCTTAGATGACATCTAGCCGGATCGGGTTTTGTTGGTTTTGGTTTATGTGTGAGAGAAGATCCTTGGTTGATGATGGTAAGTTGTTTAGGAAATGAAATATTTTGAGGCCTTTTTATTTGTTATTTTTTTGGTTCTTTGCTATTTTGTTTCCTTGGTCGTCGATCTATCTATTTATAAATATTTTGAGTTATAGCAACCATTCCAGATCTAATCAAACGAGATCTGAATTCCTTCTTCCCTTTTGTTTGAATCCTGTTATAACCCCTGAAATTGAGATTAATCATTGATTGATACTTCATAATCGTGCATTGTTAGGAGGGATTTTTCTTAGGGGTTTAGTTTTAGATTGAGTTTATCTCTAAATCGATCATTCCTGTTTCCAAACATTCTTGTATCAACCACCCACCATTTTATAAACAGATTTTTCCTTCATTGCTTGTAACTGTAATAGGTGGTTATAGGACCTCCATTTCAATCCGATTTTTTTTTATTTTTTTTTTGATGGAGCTTTAGATTCGAAGGGAGGACGATGTTGCTAAGATATCAACATCGATTTTTGTTTTGGAATTTTCCGGATTATGTCTCAGCCACGGACCTGTTTAATTATAGTAATACCCCCCACTATGGACACGTTGTGGACTCTTTTATTCAGATGAGAGATTGAAAAGAACGGGCAAGCAAGAATTGGTTTTTGTTCGCTCATTAATGTGTTCAATGTGGAGGAGATTTGGGTAATAATTTTATGTACTGATTTGGTTGAATCGTTGCAAACTCCATGCTAATATTGAATGGTTCAATCAGGATCAGAAGAATGGGAACAAATACATGATGCTATTCAGAAGTAAACGGGAGGGTCGTAAGAATACTTTTTATGATCCTAGCAAAGAGGCAGGTACTTTTGATTCTAGAAACTCTTTTGTTAACGTATTGAAAGGAACTAATATGGTAAAGGAGACGGATTCTTCTCCTGTCATTGTTCTGGAAGAAGATTGTCTGAATTCCAAGGATTTATCTAATTCCTTGATTGGTAGAGTAAAAGATGTTGGGTCACTATCAAACCTTAAGAAGGTTCTGTGTAACGAAGGTTTTGATAACATAATTGTTGTTATATGGGGAGAATTATGGGTTGTACTTGAATTCGATAACACTAAGGGGAGGGGGGGGGGGCCTAAAGAGAACTATTTCGGGACAATGTAGGCGTGGGGTCTTGGTTTTCGGTGTTACGTCAAGCGTCTCATGACTTCACTCCTGAGGGTAGAATTGCTTGGGTGGATGTTGAAGGAATCCCTTTTAAGTTTTGGTCAGGAAAAACGTTTAAAAAGATAGCTACAAAGTGGGGTGAACTATTGGATGTTGATGACCATGACGAAGATCGAGTTGATTCATCAAAGAGGATATGCATTCACTCGAAAGATATGTTCCAACATATGTAAAAACTTTAAAATTATTTTCAATGGTAAATAGTGAATTGGATTCGAGCTAAAGAAGCTACCGGTTGCGATACCCGAGTTCTCTGAAAGACGAAAGGATGATGTCATTAATGACAGGAATTCATCGCATTTGTGTAACAGTCGGATCTTGGTTTACATATTGATGGAGAGGATAATGGTGCTTCTGAGGTGCCTGAAACAATTTTTGAGAATTCTGATGGCATGAAAGAGAGGCAGTCGGAGGATCCTTTTGGTTTATACTCAATTCTAAATAAAAACAAAGTTAAATCTGATGTAATTCGGGAGGTCAATGATGAGAATCCTAGCCTCAAATATCCTCTCGGTTTTACTTAATCCTCAGTGTGGATAAAGAATGGTTTACAAGTCAAAGGGATGATAAGGTCCCAGATTATACAGTTGATATCGTTAAATGGTGATAATGAGTCTGTGCATCAGGTTGAACGTGAAGATAACAGGAATAGTGATGGTGCTAAAACTAATTCTACAGGTTCAAGGAAATTCAAGATGTCTGAAATACCACGTACTGGTGGATCTATCTTAAGTGTCATGGAGGAAATTGTGAAGGTGGGTATAACAATGGGGTATAATATGGATGGGTGTGCGAATGATATTACCAAAATAATTGAATCACAAGGAGGGTACGAGGTTAATAGATGAATTTTCTGTCTTTAAATGTTTTAAGGCCTAGCAACCAAAAAGGCTAAAAAAAGATTGGTAATTAGAGTTGTGTAATAAGAATAAGTGAAGTTTCGTGGGGTTACAGAAACTAGATGGTGTCTATTGATTTACTTTGTTGTGTGACTCTGTTGGGGTAATGTTAAACTTTGATTACATTCATAGTGATTGTTGGTATTCTGGAGGGTTTCTTGTATTTGGGGGGACCAAATTCGTTTCGTAAGGACAGTGTTACTTGTCGGATTATTTTGTCATTATTCGTGGTGTGGGGATTAATTTCCGGGGATGGATATCGCTTATTGTCGTGGTATCAGGCGCCACATGATGTTAGAGATAAACGGCTGTTATGGGATTATCTTTCTCATGTATCGAACCAATGGGACGGTGAGGTTGTGATGATGGGAGATTTTAACAAAGTTAGATACAAATCGGACAGATTTGGATCGAATTTCAATGCTCATGGTGCGGATATTTTTAATAATTTTATATTAACGCCAAGGTCTTGAAAGGTTTCCTCCTTGGTGGAAGTGCATTTACTTTGGTAGCCACAAATCCGCTTCTAAATGAGCAAGTGTTTTCGTTCGGAAAATTTGTTAAACAATTTGTCCTATTATATAAGTGCTATTACTCTGGATAGATTTCTCTCGGATCATCGCCCTATTTTACTTTGTGAAGCATCTTTTGACTATGGCCCGACTCCGTTTTGGTTTTTTCACTTTTGGTTTGATGTGGATGGTTTTGATAAATTTGTTACAGATTCTTGGAAAGATGCTCCTGGGGATGATTCAAATGTATGAGTAACTTGTTGTGGTAAGTTGAAGTTCCTCTAAGGAAAATACGAGCTTGGTAATGCACGTTTACATAAAACAATTCCAAAGGTTCTGTTACTAATTTCAAGGAAGAACTACGGATCTTGGATGAATTGATTGATAAAGGTAATGGTTTGGACGAGATTGTTAACAACCGTTTGGAGATTCTTGGTAAATTACAGAAAGCGAATAAGGCCCAAGCTTCGGAAGTACGCTTCAAAAGGCTATAAGATCAAATGGTATGTAGAAGGGAGATGCAGAATACGGAAGTTTTTTCATGGCATGCTTAAACAAGAAACGTAGCCAATTATATATTCGGGGTATAATGATAATGGAACGTGGACTGATAATCCAGAAGGCTGTGTAATAGGAATTCTTCTTCAGCACTTCGAAACAGGTTTGATAAAAGCCTCCGGATCAGATATGCTCATATTGAGATGCCCTTTTCCGAATTCACTTTCGGGATCTGATCAGCAGAAAGACCTTGTGTGTATGGTATCTAAAGATAGAGGTCAAAAAGGGCGGTGTGGGATTTTTTTTTTTTTTTTGCGGAAACAGACAATCACGGGTCAGATGGTTTAAACATTTGGATTTTACTCGGACACTTTTTGGTTCCGACTATTGAAAACGATGTTCTTTGAGGCGATTAAGTATTTTTATTACTATGTGGTGAAATCCCGAAGGGATTGTAATTCGAAGTTTATTGCTTTGATCCCAAGAATCCGGATAGATGCAACATGGTTACGGGTATTTTGCCCTATTAGCTTGATTGGAGTTATATTAGTTTATTGCCAAAATTTTGGACTAATCGTTTGTTGGTGTTCTTGGGGGGATATTGTAAATTGAGGTTCAATCGGCTTTCATTTCAGAGAGACAAATCCTTGACGGTCCATTCTATCTTAATGATAGACTTTTGCAATTGATGTTGCATAGGAGGAAATAATCTACCCTTATTTTCCAAGTCGACTTTTTTGAGAAATCGTCGCATACGATTCGTTTTCGTTGGGATTTATTGGAGATATATTGGTTAAATTTGGTTTTGGTTATCAAATGGAGAGGATGGATTCCTTAACTGCCTTAATTCGGTTTCTAAAGGCTCAATTTCTTGTCATTGGGAGTAATACGAAGGAATTCACAATTCTACAATGGCTAATGCACGGTGATAACTATACCCTTTTTTTATTTTTCCTTGTATGGAAAGCTTACATATAATCGTTTCAACGAGTGGTGGACGTGGGGCTTGTTTACTGGTATAAGGCTTGCTCATTGCTAAATTTTTCACATCTATTCTATGCGGGATCGATGCAATATTTCTTGGGCAATGGGATGTTTAATATTGACACCCTTGTTTCTGTGATGGAATGATTTTTTATCGTGTCTCTGGTCTTGGATAATTTTGTGCAAAAGGCCAGATTAATGGGTTTTTTCCCGGGACGCTGACAGAATTAAGAGTGCGGCTTCTAAACTTGGGTGCCTTGTTCTCAATACTCCTTTCCTTTATTTAGGTACGAAAGTTGGTGAAAATATGTCTAGAGTGCACGCTTGGAAAGAGGTCATTGTTAAAATCAAGTCTCGTTTGTCGAATTGGAAGTTAAAAACGTTATCTTGTGGTGGTCGATTTCTTCTTAATAACGGGTGTTAGGAATCGACTCTGTTGCCGATCTTCCATTGTCTATATATAAAGTCCGTTCGAGTGTTCTCCATGTGCTCGGAATACTTTTAGGAGTTCATTTTTTCGTATGGTAAACGATCTAGTTAGAAGTAAAAAATGCATTCATTGGGTGAATGTAGGTACAAGGTTCTAACAGCGAATGACTCTAAGGGGGGTTTGGGGGGTTTCCAGTATTTATGACGCTTTATAGAGGCTTAATGTGCAAAATAGTTTGGCAATTTTTTGCACATAAATCTTTGTTATGGTCTTAGGAGTGATTAAGGCCATTCTGGTCTCTGCGGGGGGTCTTGATCACTGATGTGAGAAGGGGATTTCGTTTACCGTGGACCTCTATTGTGCTGCGAAGTGAAGAAGTTACAGAATTCAAGGTGTTCAACATATTTGATTATTTCGGATCAGATAGGAAATGAAGAAAATAATAGTTTAGAAAGACAATTGGCCATAATGAGGCGGTTCTGGAAAGATGTATTACCATCGTTGTTCGCGTTTTGGAGATGCTTTCAGAATGTAACTATTCAAACGACATGATTGATTACAGTTTAGTTAATTCATTTCGTCGGAATACGAGAAGTGGGGGGAAGAATTTTCTACTCGACAATCTCTCCAGTTGGTTTGCTCGTTTACCCTTCATGCTGCTGTTGACAGGTAGTTTGGGCGCTTGAAATTCAGGGGAGTTTTCGGTTAAGTCTATTCGGCAAGTGATTTGTGATAATTGTTTCATGTTATTCACTCGGCTACGAGATGGGTAAATCTGTTACTCATTAAGGTGTACATCAATGGCTTGAAAATAATAAAATGGATGGCTAGCCCTAGAATGAATATATTCGTCGTCACGGGGTATTGTAATTGGACTCGATTAGTTTGCCCTATTTGTAACAGTGGGGCGGAATCTTCTTGTCATATTTTTTTCCAATGTAATTTGGTTAGACAGTTGGCTCGGAAAATATCGTCTTGGTGGAATGTGGATTACGTTGATGTTTCTTCTTATGAGGAATGGTACACTTGGTTGGTATCTCTTAGGCTTCAGGCAAATCTCAAAGCGGTGTTCGAAGGCATCTTCTATTGTTTATGGTGGTCGGTTTGGATGTTCCGTAACAAGATTCTTTTCGAGAAGGATACTCCTTCACAGGCGAGGATTTTTGATAACATTGTTTCTAATTCTTATTATTGGTGTAAGTTTAGATGTAAAGCCTTGTTCAAATGGATCGATTGGCTCAAAAACCCGTATCTTGTAATTGTCTAATTCTAGCTCCTTGCTAGTCGTTTAATAAAGCTGTTGTTCAAAAAAAAAATAACAAATGGGGTGGCAAATGCAGGTAGGGTATCCTGTATATACTTGATATGTATACATGGGAGTATGGGACCAATACCTATAAACATATACATGTTGCATGTAAATCTCCTCAACTTATTAGCCTTTCATTCAAGAAATGCTTCATATTTTAAGATTACCATTATTAAACTGCTTATCTGCTTGAATATGCTTATTTGTATGCAGTTTCAAATATGCTTATTTATATATGGCTTATGTACCGGTAGTTGAGCAGGCAAGCATTTTTAATAAGCTTAAAACTAAAAAGCACCATAATAAGCAATCCTAAATAACAGGTAATAAGTAACTTGTGATGCTATAGTTTTTATTGGTCAAAATTTAAATATCAAATAGGTTAGATTGTTTACATAGACCCGTTTTCTTGAATTGACAACTTTATATAGTTGTGTCAAGGGTCAAGGAAAATAAATGGTCCAAACTATTGTGTTGTACTAAAAACGGAAACTACGAAAATCATCTCAACGACAAACAACGAAGTGCTACGTATCTATGAACCTGCCCTGATGGTAGGTTTTTGAACTATTTATTTAAGTTCATATGACACTACTTTCAAAAATAATTTGTTTAGTATCACTTTTTATGTACCTTTGTTGTAAAATCAACATTTCAATTCGTATTAGTTATGCAATGGAGTTATTTTCCAAAAACATAAAGTGTAAATGTTGTTTGCACGGGGATAGAGATAATCTTGAAAGGGTATTTCATTATTTTCATCATATCATGCTTATTTAATCATAATCTTAACATTCAAATTTAGTTATGTGCTCATATGGCATAAATTGTCATGAGAACAGAGCTAGAGAAATAGAGTCTTCCAATTCATGTAAAGAGTTGTGGTGTTCAATCTTGTGTTTCACTTGTGAAAAATCTTAGTTGGACTTGTGTATTGCGATGCCTTTTACTTTTATAATTTCAATTATTGGAATAAAAGTTCACAAGTACTTTTATTTTCATACTTTTGCAGTGAAATTTTTCTACATCGAGGTAAAAGTTTAATGCCCAAGAACCAATCAGCGTGGAGTTCATGGAACTTTCTTGGAACTGTGGAAAACAAAGCTTGATTAACATAATGGTGCATTTCTAGCTATTTTCCTAAGTTGTTAATGAGGTGTCGGCTTTTACCTATTTGATTATAAACAGGTCAGTTACTGTTTACACATTACAATTGGACCTGTTGTAGCACCATGACAAGTGGTGGCACCAAATCCTGCAGTGATCCAATTTTATCCATTTTAATAGTAGGTGATCACTAAGGTTGGACCTCTAAATATGCAGACATGACTATATTGTCATGTTATATTTAGCACACATCTACAGAATGATGAAATGTCAATAAAGCAACACCTCACATTATGCAATATTTTGACAAAAGTTATTGCCATTGCAGGTTTATTTTATTGTAGCAGCTTGTGAAAACCGATGTCCACGGAACAGAATGAGGTTAGGGAATAGTTGATGCCTCAAATGGAAAGACTATTCAGGTACTTCTCATCTTTTTAAAAATATGGTGGGGTAATGGCTCTGCGGACGAGATAATGAAGTTAATAAATTATATGTATTTGATGTAGACATCTTTGGTGATTTGAAGGATGCCTATACCGTGTTTGATGAATCGTAAGCACCCAAGATAGAGTGGCATGTATGAATTTAGAGGTTCTGGATACACTTTTTCTTCTTTTAATATATGTATTTTCACACTGCTATTGTTTTTGTGCAATTTGAGTTGTTTATGTAGTGATGATATGATATAAAATGGAGTTAAAATATTTGAATAATCCACATGTTTAGTTTGAAACTTTACCATGGTGCTTTTTAGCAAAAGATTGTACATAAGTGACAGTCATAATTGGAGTTTGTGTTTTAGTGAAGTTCATGCCAATTGCATGGCATCAATAGAAGTGTTCAATGAATTAGCTTATTTGAACTTAGTAAAAGCTCATTAACTCCTCTTATTTCAGGCTTATAAGCTTATCAACTTGCATTTATGGGTTTATATTAGCTGAGGATACTCACAGTAATATCATAACAAAAAGTTCCCAACAATGTTCGATTAACCACACGGCATATAATGATTATCGGTACACCACTATCATTCTACTTTTACTTGACGTCTTTATTCTATCCGCATATACGCTTTTTTGACTCCTATTCCAGAAAGAATAAACATTTTATTGCATGATAATGGTTCAAATTTAGAAGAATACATGAAAAGTGACTGAAAAGAAATGTATGTGTGTGTAAGTTGACCTTTAAATTGCCTCTGTTAAATAATGCAAAATTTAAAGTATTTCAATTCCATAAAGATTAAAATGGGTGGAAATGATGCATTATATACGTATAATACAACATGAGGTGGATGATATTTGGTACGGGTCCAAACAGGTTTAGTCCACCCGGGCCTAAAAGAAGTGTACCATTTTTTTATTTTTAGCTTAGAATATATAATACATTACTTAGTAAAATAGTTCTAAACAAGCAGAAACAAACGTTAGAACCACACACAACACGCCTTTACTTGCAACTATATTGACTTATTGATTAGACCTTGCACATTTTGTGACTTTCGGATGAGCTTCTTAATATTTGCTCAAGAGTACAAATAAAGGTATGTAGAAAATAATTAAAGTCATATATATTTGAAAGCGAGTTAATAAAATTTTGGGTTTTTTTGCAAATTCAGAGAACTATAAATGATCGTGTTTGCTTCGGGAAATCAGGAATTCATGGATGGAGTCGCTTTGCACGCCATAATATCATGGAGGGTGAAATGGTAATTTTTTATACTTAATTTGTATTATCTAAAAGAGAAAAACCGACTTTCTAACTATTACGTGATTACTTACTATGGTGTTGTAAATGTCAAGGCCCTTATATGAAATTTCACTATAAGTCTCTTGAAACGTTGAGACAGCTCATATTAGGGAACACCTGTAACTCGACTGATCTCATTTTATCTTAACTGATTGTGATTTTAGGAGAAGCTTAGACATATATTTGAGTCCCACACTTTTGTAAATTGCTTTTGTTTTGTTCCACATTATACGTTTTTTTGTTAGCCAGAAGCAGAAGTTTCAACTAGAATTTTATAGTTCCACCATCTAGGCTATTGCTTAGAAACAGAAGTTTCACACTTTTCTTTAATTTAATCGAATGCCAACAAGCATTTATAAGATAGAAAATAGCAAACTTTGATAAATCGATTAACACAAGGTTTAATTGTATTGTGAGTTGAATGTGAGTTTGTTTTTCTTGCAGATTGATGTAGGTGCAGACAAGAAACGTCGCCATAATAGGCTCAACAAAAGGAGGATGGACTTGGAATATTTGAAGCAAGTTCAGGAAGAACTTCTATCGAATCGGGTAACTATGTGGATGGTGTTCCACAAGAGCTTAATAGATTTTCTTATCTGCGCATATGTTGCCCTGGAAAATGTGATGGATCGTCCTGAAATCCCAAGGAGGTGATGTGTACTTGAAGCTTTGTCTTTAAACCTGATTCTTTTAATGGAGTACAACAGAATTCAATAATTGGGATTATAAATCCACGTAAGCATAGTTAGGTGCTCTTTATTTATAGTGAGGTATTTGATGCATAGTTTCTAATTTTGTTGCTTGATATACAACATGTAAATGTATAACCACTCAGAAACAAGAGCTTTTAATTTGATAAAAGTGAACTTCTCACAAATATCAAAGCAACAATAATGTCAATATCTATTCCCAGGATTATACTTGGTGAAAGCAACCCAATTTTATTGTTAAGGGAAACATCAAGCAACAAGGTTGGTTACTACCTTACCAGAGAAGTTGAAAATAAAGTTTGGTATCTACCCATTACTTATGCTGATTCCTAAAGTCATGAAAATGTAGACGGTTAAGTATCTAAAATGGCCTTGAAGCTAGTACTTTATATAGTTAAGAGGAAATAGGTTTAATCAAGTTAAATCTTAGATTAATCCTCACAATTAGATTAAACTCAAATAGATGGTGAGGATTTGTCCCTCAGTATGTGGGTAGAAACTGGTATGCAAATGAACTTTTCTCATTAGTATATAGTTTTTTTATTTTTATATTTAGTTTTAATAATCATGTTTAAAAGTTAAAAATAAGCAGTAGGGATAATCACAAAAATACCCAATTTTTCAACTTCGCTTCACAAAAGACTCAATTTTTAAAAAAAATGCCAAAATACCCATAAAAATCGCAAATTTGGACACTTTTGCGAAATTGAGAAAATACCGAAAATTTTCGACATTTTAAAGAAAAATCGCTAAACATTTTCATCATTTTGCGATATTTCCTAGAAAAAAAATTTTCAATATTATAAAGAAAAATTGAGATTTTGCGATATTTTTAACAAATATCGAAAAATTTCGATATTTATTAAAAATATCGCAAAATCTTGATATTTTTTGTTTAACAGTTTAATAAAGAAAAACCAAACACTTCGCAAAACACCCACCCCCACCACTGCGATCTTCCTGTTCGCAAAAAACCCACCCACCACCACACTGCGATCTTTTGTTCGCAAAAAACCCACCACACCCAGCAACAAAATTGCGATTTAAAGGTTTCACAAGATTAGCTATAACAAATCTTGCAATTAAAGAAGAAACCCGCAAAGTGTTGTAAAAGGGTTTTGTGAATTTTCAACAAATCATGGATAAAGAAGCATCCCCGGTACGTTTTATTTATACAAATTCATGTTAATTATCTGTTAAATAAGTGATTTTTTCGAATTATTGTTTTTTCGAATTAGGGTTTTACTTGAATTGAGTTTTTTCAAATTGGGGGGTTTTAGAAGGGCACAACTGGTTTGGAGTAACTAATGCAAAATGTATTAAATGTGTCACTGCTATGCTAACTGATATCTATATTCTCAGGCACAAGAATGTGTTTTTGTTGGGGCTGGGATGGGGTTCATTTTTGGGTATGGTTGTGTATTCTTTTTGTGTTTGCAAGGTCAGCAAACAACAATATGATTCGGCAGCATTTGTTCCTCAGTGTTTTCTTCTATACTTCTCAATGTTGTATCGAGTGCAGCCTTGTTTGTGCTTGTTTCTCTTGCTTGTGTGAACAACTTTACACATATATTAAACTCATATTATACATGCTCTTTAATCTAATATGAAGATGTAGCTGTTTATATTTGGCATTGTATTTGTTCGTTGATGGTTTTATTTCAAGTTGGGTCTAGATGTAGAATTTAATTTTAGGTATTACGATTTTGTTAACACAATCAAGGTCATTGGTAAATGAGTCAACCTATTATAATGATTTCTCTACAATATTGTTGCAAGTAACCTGTATGCTTGTATTGCGGCTCAAACTGTACTAGACCAGTTTCAAAAATTTCAGATTATGAGAACACAAAAAGGAACTTGTATAACATGCCTGGCCGTATATACTTTGTGTTAAAAAAAATTTCTTTTGCATTTAGATTATGAACTATGATTGCTAACACTTTTTTTAAACAGCCGACTGTAATGATTAAGGCTAAAATTGATGTTGTAAAGGAGATACGTGAAGCTCTTACTCCTACCCAAGTTGAAATATTCGAGAAAACATGTTTTGGACATTGGTTCGACGTTGGCCTAAAGAATAGCCAACTTTTGATTCATACCCTACTTACTTGTATGGTCTATGGCAAAGCAAACGAGTTCTTATTTCTAGTATTAGGTAAACGGATTCACTTTAGACGTCAAGAGTTTTGTTTAGTAACCGGTTTACGTTTTGGTTGCAATATGTATATGAAAAAATAGGTGAAGAACTTGATTGACAACCCATTTAGGAATAGGATGTTCCCTCATATTGAAGCAAAAGTTTTGGTTAAATTAAGCGATGTTATTGATATTTTTGATAAGATGCGTAAGCGTTCACTTGTTTTGGAAGACAATGATGCAGTTAGGATATGTCTTTTGGTGTTATTAGAACACGGATTCTTGGGCCACCAATTGTTACATAATGTTTCTGATGATATGTTGAAGTTGGTTGAGCATTTATCAAATTGTTGGAATATTTTTCCATAGGGGTCGTATATTTGGGAATATTTATATTCGCAGCTTAGAGATGCTTTACATAAACGCAAGGTGCGTCATGATGCCAAGCGCGAGAAAGGGGAAAAAATCCAATACACGATGACTGGATTTGTTTGGGATTTTATGGTAATTTTTACTATGTTTATTTGTTATACATGTTTAATTTTGTTTTTATGTTGTTTTTACTATTTTATAGATATGGATATTGGATACCATCCCGGCTACACATCGTCATGTCCACAAACAGCCGACGAAGAAAATTCTGAGGCTTTGGCTTAGGAGTCGAGAATACCGTTTAGTTGGTCGAGATGTTGTACTTTGTTCGTCGGTGATCAGTTAGCCCCACCATTGGAAACTCTTACACCTACTTAAGTCAAGAGCGAGACTGATTGGTGGAAGGCCTCTTTGGAGTATTTTGAAGGTAAACATGTTCAAAGTGAGGTAGTAAGTGAGCAACTCGAGATTGAAAAAGACGACATAAGTGAGAAGAAATGGAAGAGAGGTTCACAACCATCATTTCAGGACCTTACGTATGACTAGTTGATGACGACAGTTACTAAGTTGGAGGGCACTGTTGCTACTCTTACTAAGACCGTTTTGAGTTTACATGGTACTATTGGTACTTTAGAGTCTCGATTTTGCGTTGGAGGTATGTTATTTGTAAATTCTAGTTCATTAGTAATATATTATTTTTTTATTAATAATTAGTTATTTTATGATTTGTAGGGTGATGCACGTGTTAGTACTCTGACTCAGACCATTTCTACTTTACAGGGTACTATTGATACTTTAGAGTCTCGATTGCTTGCGTTGGAGGTATGTTATTTGTATATGATTTTGATTATTGAGTTTGAACGTCTTGCTTTTAAGTTTGGAGGAAAATATATTGTGAAAAAGGTTTAAAGTGTACTACCGGATTTCGGATAAGTGAGGTAACTACTGACAAGTCACTAGGGTATTAATCTTTATGAGGTTGTGTTTCTGGGTCTGTTTCTGATGTCGGGTTTCTGGTGTCGGTTTTTTGATGTCGGGTTTCTGATGGGGGTTTATTGTGTCTGGTTTCTCATAGTGTTTCTGATGGAGGATTTATGTTGAAATGTGTTGAAAATGGTATTGTGATGATTTGTTAAAATATGTTTTTATTAATAATTGGTTATTTTATGATTTGTAGGGCGATGTACGTGTTAGTACTCTCACTCGCAACCGTGTCTAGTTTACAGGGTACTATTAATACTTTAGAGTCTCGATTGCTTGCATTTGAGTATGTAATTGTATAGAGATTTGATGTAATAGTTGAACGTCTGCTTTAGAGTTGATATTTTTTTTTGTTATTATATGATTTGTAGGGTGATGAACGTGACTTTGGAGTCGTGTCGGATGGAGACATAGCAGCTTACATGTCACCGGGACCGTCATACACATCACCGGCCTCGACTGCACAAAAATCTCTCCCGTTGGCTAACCGGCGTAAATTACGTGTCAGACGCACTCCATTGAAGCTTAAGTCACCGATGAGATGTTATTCACGTAAGATGCGTTGCACCATACCACCACCAGCATCCACTACCATGCCCTCGGTTGCGACCATTTCGGTACCCATGACGACTACGAAGGTATATATCACTAAACAATTTGTTTAATTGTTGACTGAATTTAATATATAATGATGGTCTTTAACTTATATTTTATTGTTTTCTTATATAACAAAAGGTGTTGAAAGATACCAAAGATGCGGCCAAAGATGTGGCCAAAGATGCGGCCAAAGATACACATTTAGATGCCGTTACGACCATATCGGTACCCATGACGACTACCGAGGTATATAGTCGTGACTGAATTTAATATATAATGATGCTTCAGACCGAGGTATATATCACTAAACTACTTGTAATATATTGTTTTTTATATAACAAAAGAAGTTTAAGGATGCCATACATATAGATGAATTGCAATTTATAGGAATGGAGAAAGGTGACAAGCCAAACTACGATTTGCCAGATTTGAGTAAGATTAAAAGGAAAAAATATCCCATTTATAGTACATTTGAGAAGAAGAAGACAGACTGTTACCTTGATTGCTTTCCTAAAGGAATGATATGTGAACCTAGCTTTTGGGATGTTCTTTACCCGGGAGGCGAAAAGGCTGAGTACCTAGAAGAAGGGAAGCTTGATGGATTGGTAAGTATACTTTTCGATTCTTAAAAAGCATTTACAATAGTATCTACAAGTGTTCATTATTGTATTATTTCAACAGCACATCAATGCCTTTATCGAGCTTATGATGAGAAAGAGGCATCATAATGCACAGTGGACTCTTGGGCTTAGCGAGCTAGTGGCGTTTCATATTGATAGCGGTATGAGATTGAGTATGGTATCGGTTGTGGATGCGCTTCGAGCAACCATAGATGGAACCAATCCGAGGTATCCATCATGGCACAAAATCTCACAAGTAAGTTATAATTTTAATATTTGAGTTGTTTTAAGCAGTTTTAGTTCTTTTAGGCAGATTTTTGCTGAATTTTTTATTTTTAAGCATTTTTGAGTTTTTTAAGCGGTTTTGAGCAGAATTTTAGTTGATTTAAGTAGTTAAGCAGATTTTTGTTGTTTTAATCAGATTTGAGGAGATATATAGCTGATTTTAGGTGTTTTTAGAAGATTTTAGCAGATTATAGTTGATTTTAGGTGTTTTGAGCAGATATTAGCTAATTTAAGCAGTTAAGCAGATTTGAGCAGATTTAAGCATTTTTGTGGCAGATTTTAGTTCTTTTAACCAACTTTGAGCTGTTTTAAGCATAGTTTTTTAGCAATTTTTATCAGTTTTTAGTTCTTTTAAGAAGATTTGAGCTGTTTTTAGTAGTTTTAAACAGATTTGAGATGTTTTAAGCAATTTTGAGCAGTTTTAAGCATAGTTTTGAGCTGTTTTTTTTTCCTTTTTAGGTGTTTCCTTTTAATCTATGTATTGTTGTTTTTTGCAGGTTTTTTCCCCATAAATATGGATAACAAACATTGGGTTGCTGCATCATGGAATCTTGATGACTATGTTTTGACCGTTTATGACAGTCTTGAGAGTCCCGAAAATTACAAAAAAATTATAGACTTATTGGTGATATGGAAAGACTTCATAAAAAAAGACTTGGAAAATATGAATTGGTTTGAAAATACAAAACGTGATCCGAAATGCTTCAAGATCTCGCTAAAATATCTGAACGACATGCCGAAACAGTGTTCTGGGTATGGTACACTAGATTGTGGTGTCATGACATGTAAGTTTCTTGAGATGCTTACGAAGGGGAAAACTATCGACATTAAAAGTTTTGGTGATAATGTGGGATTGAAATGTCAAGAGTATAGAGCTAAAATGGCGTTAATGTTGTATGAAACTAGGTGTGAGCGACTTGTGTAGAACCATATCTTGATGTTTTTGTATTTTTAAATGTTTAATAGAAATGAAATTACGACTCTTTTGTGATGAAATTATGACTATATCGAAACATTCTCTTGATGTGTTAGAACACTTCACATTTGATGTTGGCGAAAAAAACTTAAACATAGTTCAATAACACTAATAAGAAATAACATAGTTCAATAACAATACAAGACAACACTAATAAGAAATAACATAGTTCAATAACAATACAACACGTTACTCACACAAGTATCATATTTCAACAGCCCAATAAGATTCCCTTGATGTGCTAGCACCAGAACCTGAATTCACAGCTGATGTATCCTTGTGGAAAATCTTAACTATGTTTTTCAATGTAATGTTAAGATAATGGCCCGACGATTTAGGGGAAAACACTGAAACATTACGAAGTATCAAAACCGCTCCTACGCTAATAGCCTTTCCATAAACCTCGTGATTAAGGACCTTGTAATGAATTGTACCAGAAATCATACCCGAAAGATCTTTTAGTGTTACTGTTAAGTCACCCAACATATTCGGGGTACAAGACTTGATTACTGCCACAACCTTTTCAAGTTTCCCATTCTTGATAAAGGTTATCATATCGCCAAAACAACCAGTTGCGATACTCCCTTCAGCTGCTAGATACTGAACCGCGCTGAGCCACGGGCCACGCGTAAAATGATCATCCTCACTCGCTTCCTCAGTTATTTTCCTAACGTACTCCTGTGTCAACATTTCACCGTTATGACCACCTTCCCTAATCTCTGATGTTTTACGGAGTTGCGCCACTTGAAGAATACCAACAGGACCGGGTATTATCCTAACTGCATTGTCACCACCAATTGGATGAGTGTGTTGTTGAGACGTTTTGTAACTTAAAATTGTATTGTAGAGAGAATAAATGTGGAGTTGTATGCATCAGTTAAGGGGTATATATAAGTTAGAAAAATATCTATCTTATCTTGCAAAAAATCTGGCAAAAATCTTATCTCGCAAAAAATAAAATTTCGCAAATATCTTATCCTTGAATAAAGTTGTCCTTTGTGGCAGGTGTAATCTAGCAAAAATCTTATCTCGCAAAAAATAAAATTTCGCAAATATCTTATCCTTGAATAAAGTTGTCCTTTGTGGCAGGTGTAATCTAGCAAAAATCTTATCTCGCAAAAAATGAAATTTCGCAAATATCTTATCCCTGAATAAAGTTGTCCTTTGTGGCAGGTGTAATCTAGCAAAAACCTTATCTCGCAAAAAATGCAATTTCGAAAGTATATTTCGCTTGTATATAAATATAAGAGTATGCCACCTATTTTCTAAACATTCATTATGGATTTACCCAAGCTTTATTGTATCCGAGAGTCTGGAACACCATCATACATTGGAAATACTTATGGTATGTTTTGCTACATTACCTTAATGCTTTATATTTTAAAAATACTTTGACCAATAAATCTTGTTTCTATAATGCACAGATGAATTTCCGTACCTGTTTACAATAGTATTACACCATGAAGGACGTTTCTCTGGTTTTCCAATAAGGAAATACTTACATGGAAAGATACATGAAGTAGACTTTTTAAACATTGATGATTTTAGCAGGGAAGACATGTATAACATTATGAAGAAAATAAGTGATGCTACTGGAGTTGTTGAGAATATCGAGTCAAATGATTATTTCTGCTATTTCCAAAAACCTAATTGTGATTTAAATGTTGGACTACAACAACTATGGACTGAAGAAGATTACATGGATCTATACATGTATATTGGGCACGGCAAGACGCAATTCCTTCACATATACATTGTAAAAGAGGAGATAAACGAAGAGTGCGAGGCTTGTAGAGCTAGTTCAAGTGCCGAATCGGAAGGCATTGTAATAATTTAATGACAATTATCATTGTCAATAATGTAATGTAATTTGTGAAAAAAAAATCAAAAATGTTTGATATTTCTGAAAAATATCAAAAAACTTCAATATTTCTTGATGTGTTAGAACACGACTTCGATGTTGGCGAAAAAAACTTAATAAAAAACAACATAGCTCAATAAAAATAATAAGAAATAACATAGTTCAATAACATTAATAAGAAATAACATAGTTGTTTAACAATACAATACGATACTCATAGATTATCATATTTCTACATTCCAACTAGAACATGACTTCACACTTGATGTTGTCGGAATAAAAATCTGTGATGGCACCACTGACGGGCAATCACGGCGGTTATGTCCACCTTTAAAACATCGTGTACATGATTTTTGGGTAATTTGTTCGCCCTTGGATCTAAAGCGATCACGGTTACGCGGCCTTCCTGGTAGACGTTTGTCCATTACAGGTGGAAGGACAGTTATAAGACCATCTGGTTTGTCCCATTCTGAAGGATGCCCAACATCATATATAACCTCGTTGTATGAAGCCCTCCAAACACTAGTCTTGAAACATGAAAATGCAAACTGATTTGCACTAGATTGGCGCAAGTGTCGCATAATGATCCGTCCAAACCACACCTTAAAATACATATAATATATAATAAAATATAAAATATATATAGTAAGGATAGTCTAGAAACGAAGTCAATAA
>BQNB010054765.1:0-39408 GCA_026074375.1 Tanacetum coccineum | reverse complement strand
TTGAACCATGAAGCTTCCAAAATCCGGAAAACCTAGACAAAAATAACAAACAACCAACAAGAGACGAAAAAGAACAAGCTTCCTCTCTTTTTTCATTGTAGCTCAAAAATGTCTCTAAAACGGCTTAGTTTTTGTTAACCGAGTACAAGCTATACTCGTCCCCGAATTGATTTGTCCTTGGGGAAGCAAAGAAAAAATAGAAAGAAGATAAAAAGGATAAGCATGGGGTGCCTCCCACGAAGCGCTTGTTTATTAACGAGTCACTAAGCTTGACTCACCATCACAAGGTACATCATGGAGGATAAAAGTGAGGGTGAAGAAATTCCGAAGGACGGATCCTTCCCCAAACTAGAGAATTAGTACGGATGAAAGGTGGGACAATTGAGGGTGGGTCAAAAATCTTAAGAGTTAAAGAACTCTTCCTCGTAAGCACATTATCAAAAATACCCGGATCAAAAACTAAGACCTTAGGGTTCAAAATATCATTCTTAGGCTCAACTTGAAAATTTTCAAGGTCAAAGTCTAACATCATTTCAGAAGAACGGGTGGGCAGGGTGGGTAAAACATTTGGCTCATGAACTTTAGAGTTCTTATCAACTAGGATACCCGGGTTGAAAACTTTATCCTCATTGATTGTTGAGAATAAAGCATCACTTACATGAAAATCCTCATAACAAACCAAATCATTTCCTTCAACATAACTTGAACCACCGGGTTCAAATTCATCACTTAAGCTCTTAAAAACACTTGAACTTGATTTGTCAAAATCTTTGGTTTTATCATTATCAGAATCCATTCTCTCAAAATCCTCTCCATACAAAATTCTTTTCCACTCATCATTGTTAGAATCCATCTCAAAGAGATCATCATCATTATCAAAGTCATCTTTTGGTAGAGACTCCAAATTAAGTTCTTTTGAGGGTTCAGAATTAACTTTCGGAGAAATTTGTCTAGATACCTCAATAGAAATGATTTCCTCGTCGTCTTTAAAAAGAGGGTTCAAATAACTCTTAAGAGTTTCCTTATGAACCTCCTCCTTAAGAATTGACTCGTCATTTCTAGAGGGAAAATCATCTTTTTTCTCAAAGAGAGGGTTTGAAAAAGTCTTGAAACTTTGAAAATCATCACAAAAAGGAAAATCACACTCTTTTCCAATTTTGGACTCTCTTGGGATTGGAATGAGATCTTCTTTGTCTAATTCCTTGTTTGGAATAAAGTTAAGATCCTCATCCCCCATTTTGAAAGAGTCCTCAAGGTTATTGTTTGGAAAGATGTGTGAAATTGCACCTACGGAAGCAATTTGAGGTGAATGAATAACTTTTCCTTTGTGAATGATTCTAAAATTCTTGAAGTTTGATGTAAAACAAAACCTTCTTCTAGCAACTGGGTCATATATTTTCTTAACTTCTTCCTTTTGTTTGATAATTTCTCCCACAAGAGAGTCAAACTCTTCAACAATAGCAGATGTGGGAGAAGAAGAATCATTACTCTCAGGTTCACAAACATCTTTGAACCGGTCATTACAAATGTCCATCATATGGATTGACTCTTTGTCTTGACGACTGTCTGGTTTAAAAACTATCCTTTCCATACCATCCCTTATCACTAGCTCTTCCCCGTGGACGTCAATTAAAACCCGTGCGGTCCTTAAAAAAGGCCTACCAAGTATCAAAGGTACTCAGGGGTCCGCAACAAAGTCTAATATCACAAAATCGACCGGGAAATAGAATTTTCCGACCTTAACGAACACATTTTTGGCTATCCCGAAGCCAGTAATGGATGGGCTTGGGATTAAATAAGCTTCATTATCTACAAGCTGGACCTAGGGGTTTGATAGGTTAGAGTTAGGATTATTACAAGAGCTAAGGACCTTGTGTAAGTTTCTCTTTTCTTAAAATTAGTCAAATCGCTTATTAAACTGTTTTATAGTTTCTAGTTAGCTTATTTTATGCCTTACTGTTTTAATTAGCTCTAATAATACTCACTAGTTAATTTTTAGCTTTTTAAACTTAGTTCTCAAGTTCTAATCAAGTTTTAGTTTTAAGATAGTTTTATAAGTCATAAAATAGCTTAAATGCTTGCAGCTTATTTCATCTATCTCTAGTGCTTATTTACAGTGAAATTTTGCTTAATGAAGTTTGATTAGCTTAGTTTTAAATCTGTCTTGGCTTAGTTAAGTTTTAAGTAGTTTTAATTTGAGTTTGTTCATTTTTAAGGAGTGTTTGGCATTAGGTTTGATTTATATGCCAAACACAGTTTAGCTCACTTTAAGCTTCGAATTTACTTTGATAGCAGAGATTCAAGTCTAGGATTGATTTTCATTAGTTTTAATAAGCTAGATATTAGTTTAGCAAGTTTTTCTAAGCAAACTTTAGTTTTCAGCTTGCAATTTCATTCACAGCTTATCCTATAATGGATAACAGCTTTTATCTTTGTTGCTTGTTTACATTACCTTTTAGGATCTAAATTCAGTAGCAATTGAGAACTTAGGTTTCTTATTTATAGTATGAAGATTTACTAAACTAGTACAGCAAAAAGCAAATAGAGCAATTAATCTTTATAACTTATTCAACTACAATTTTGAATCTTCAAATGGATTTTAAATCCTGAGATTAGAGAAATTTTTAGAAGTTAGTAGAAAAGGATTTGAATTTAAGCACTGTTTTTTCAATTTGAAAATCATTTGATAGCTTAAAACTAGGACTTAAGAAGCTATTTCAGTTTGTGCTTGAAAAAAAAAAAAAAAAAAACAGTTTAGAATCTTAAGCTTGCACTTCACTTTTAAGATAGACAAACTTCTCTTAAATTGTTTACTATTATAGCTATTTCTTTTTGGAATATCTCTAATACACATACAATCTTCATAAGCTTCTTTGGTTAAAATAGCATCATTTGAATAAAAAGCAAATAAAAGCCAAAGATTGAAAATTAAAGCAAAGCATAAGTTTCTGAAACATTTTAAAAATGCTATATTTACTAGCTTATTGAGATGATAAAAGTCAACAGTGTCCTTATAACGTTGTAGGAGAATAGCCCATTATCAACTTGTAGTTTAATTTTTTGCTTATTTTCACTTATTAATAAGCCAAAAATAACCAAGTCCGAAAGGAGTCCGTTTTGTAAATTGTCCATAGTTTTTAGGGGTATACGATATAACTTTATGTAAAATTTAGAAAGTCTGCCCGCCTACCCTTTACTTTCTTTCTTTACACTTCCTACCCTGTCTTTTTAGGGAAAATAAATAGTTTTTATATTTTTAATTTTTAGTTTAAATAAAATTAGGGTTTAGTTTTAATTGATAAAATTAGGTTTCAATTAGGGTATAAAATTTAGGGCTTTTTGTTCCATTCAATTTCTGCACCTTATTAGTAGTTAAAAAGCATTTTTCTCAATTTTTCTAGTTAAAATTGTATTTTCTAGGAATTTAAATAGATTTTAGTTAATTTCTTTTTCTTAAATAAATCATAAAAAATAGAAAAATAGTTGAAAATTTTTAATTCTTTTTGTGAAAATTTTCTTTTTAAATCTAGTATTTTTGAAAAATAAAAGTAAAATTTTAGTGTTAATTTTTAGAAAAAGTTTATTTTTTGTTAATTCATTTTTCTTTAAAAATTCATAAAAAATTCAAAAATAGTTTAAAAATTCTAATTCTTTTTCCTAAAATTTTCTTTTTAAATTTGTGATTTTTAGGCATTAAATTTGTTATTAGAAGTGCTTTAGATTTTAAATTCTCGTTTTAGCTCACGTTTTTAATTCACATTTGTTAATTTTTCGTGCTAGTTAATTGATTTTAGTTTCTTTAATCGTTTCTATAGTTTAATTGTGCTATTAAATTTGTAGTATAATTCAAAAGCCAAAAATCTTTTAACCATTCTTAACTCGAATCCGAATTATCGCCAAATCTCAATTCACGACTTCTTCGAGGAATTTACAGACCCTGGATAATTAATTCCTAAGTGATTAATTACTTACGGTATCTTGGTTAGTGAAAGTTTGCACTATAGAGATATATATACTATACTCACACGAAAACCAATTTTGGCGCCGTTGCCGGGGAGTTTGAAAGTGCTATAGTTGTACCACTCATCAATGCTCAAAATTTTAAACTTAAATCCTCCCTCATTAATCTTGTTCAAAATCGAATTTTTCGAGGAGGTAATGATGAGGAGCCTCATGCTCACATTCGTCATTTTGAGAGCATAACCAATAATCAAAGGTACCCGGATGTACCCAACACCACCATCAAACTTCTTCTCTTTCCATTTTCTCTTGACGGGGTTGCCAAAACGTGGCTTGACAAAGAACCCCCGAATTCTATTCTTACATGGGATGACTTAGTTTCTAAGTTCATCAACTTTTTCTTTCCACCTTCTAAGACCACCAATCTTCGGAACGAAATTACGAATTTTCGTCAAATTGCTCAAGAAATCTTTCCCGATGCTTGGGAGCGTTCAAGGAACTTTCTAAGGAAGTGTCCTCATCACGGGTTTTTCACTCATGCACCATTAGACACATTCTATAAATTCTTGAGCTATAAATGAATCCAAGATTCTCTTAGAATTCCGCTGCGGTGGCAATTTCTCTACACAAGTCCCAACCGTAGGACAACAAATCTTAGAAATAAGGCCAAAGTTTAATTGTTCACGGAACGCCGTGATGCGAGTGAGTACGAATGCTCCTCCCTCATCTAATTCATCATCTAACTTTGAGTTCCAACAAATGGCAGCGGCATTAGAGGATAAGATGACTTTGACTTTTAGGAATGAAATGAATGAGATGAAAAATATGATGAAAGCTCTTGTGCCTACTCCCGCTCCGATTAAAGCGGTGGAGGAAAGGTGTACTACTTGTGGTAGTAATCATAGTTTTAATGTGTGCCCAATGACTAGAGGAGGTTATGAGTCCCCGGTTTATCATGATAATTTCCAACAATTTCAACAAACCGCTTCGGTTGGTAATTTTGTTCAAAATGGAAATGCCGGGTACCGTCCTCCCAACTTAGCAAACCAAATAAGACCACCGAATACTCATAACCATACTCACCCCCCTGGTTTTTCTTCAAACCAAAGTAAACCATCCAATCAAGGGAATATCCCTCATCAAGGAATGGTACCTTACCAAAGTCCACCACAAAATTCTCAAATTGTGCTTGCTAGTCAATTGGATATTTTCAAGAAAACCACTGAGGGGAGTATGCAGGTTATGAGGAACCATATTACCAATTTGAAAGCTGAGATTAGGAGTGAAGTTCAAGCTACTTTACAAAACCAAATCAACTCTTTAAAAGGAGAATTCAAGAATGAGTTGAAATCTCAACATAACCTTTTCATGAATCAACAAAATGATTTCCAAAACAATTTGCAAAACATGTTGAGTGGTTTCTTCCAAAATCAACCTTCTACTTCTACTTCTATGGTACCTACTACCACTTTACCTAGTAATACTATCACAAATCCAAGGTGTGAAGCTAGAGCCATTACGACTCGAAGCGGACTTTCTTACACACCGGTGCCACCAATGCCTCCTCCTTATGTCAATCCGGACAATGAGAAGGCTAAGGAAACTGAGGTGACAAAGGACAAAGTGCAACCCGAAAGTTCACAAAGTACCGCAAACGTCCAACCTCGGGTAGACCATGGGAAAGGGAAAGATAAGTTGAAAGATAATGAGAAAGGAATGAATGAGAAAGAAAAAGATGATGAGGTTAGAGATAGTGTTTTTGAAGAGATCTTAATTGATAAGGAAGAGTTTTTCTTGCCTAAAACTCCACCAATCATACCAAACAAGCCAACAAAAACTCTTCCATATCCTTCTAGGGTAGAGTATGAAAAGAAAGGTGAAAATGATAAAGTGCAAATCCAAAAGTTTTGGGAAATGTTTAAAAAGATTCATGTGAACATTACTTTGGCAGATGCTTTGATCTTAATGCCTAAGTATCAAAAGATGTTAAAAAGCTTGTTGTCAAACAAAGGAGAATAAAACGAGAATGTGCTAAACACGGTGCATGAAAATTGCCTCCAATCATTCTCAAAAAGCTTCCCGAAAAGCTTGAGGATCCCGGACGGTTTCTCATCCCGTGTACTTTTAGTGAGCTTAAATGCAAAGCCTTAGCCGACCTAGGAGCTAGTATCAACCTTATGCCACTCTCCGTGTACACAAAGTTAGGCCTTCCCGCATTGCAATCTACCCGGATGACTTTAGAACTAGCAAATTGCTCTCTTTGTTGTTCCTAAAGGAATTCTAGAGATGTCATGGTTCCGAGAGGGGAAATTGACTTTCCCGGCCGACTTTTTGAATGTATAGATTTGTGAGTGTGATTATCGAGTAACCCTTATTTTTGGTAGGCCATTATTGAGACTGTCATGCTTTGATCGATGTTTTTGGAGAAGAAATGTCCCTTAGGACGGATGAGGAGAGATTGATTATTAGTGTAAGAAGTGAAGAGCTCAAATACACCACTCGTCCTCATAAAGAGTCGGTTTGTATGATTGATATCTTTTCTTCACCAAAAGAAAAGGATGAGGATTCTAATGCCATTCACTATTTCGAATGGTTAAATGTATTTTCTATTTTTCTACTAATGGGGACCCATCACTCCTCCTTTCACCATTCCCACTAAAAAGGATTTAACTAATGAGAAAGTTGAGAAACATGAGGTTAAAACATGTAATATTTCAAGAGAAAGTTCCTCTATTTGTCCTTCCATTAAAGAAAAGCTTAACTTTTGGAAAAACAAAGAAGTTTTGGAAAAGAATGAGATTTTGAAAAGAAATAACACTTGTGATTTTCAAACTCCATCATTTTCTTTGGGAAAAAAGGAAGTTCAAGGATAGAAGACTCTTGATGTTAAAACCATTGTGTCTTTCTTTGCCCCAATTGGGAGATTGATGTTAAAAATGGCAACACAAGAGGTTTGTAAAAGATAATGATGAGATTAATCAGGAAGTTTTCAAAAGTGATAACGAAAATGTTTTGGGAGTTCATGATAATGAGGAAGAGGAAATTGTTTTCCTAGATGGTTTACTTGAAGATGAGAATTTCTTTGGAATGAATGATAAAAAGGTTGAATTTTTGGAAAGTAAAACTAAAGAGGATTTTGAAACAAAAGATGAACCTAAGTCCAAAAAAGAGTTACAAGTTTTTCATCCCGACATTGAAATACTTAACCATTTTGAGACTACCTCTTATGTCGGGAGTGATTATGTGTTTTATGAGGATTTTAATCTCGTGGATATGATATTTCCCATGAACGTTCAGGGAAAGATTTTTGACCCGGGGATTACATTTCATGAGAAATCTTTTGAAAAAGATGCTTTTAAGGATAAGAGTTCAAAAGAGTTAGCGCCATCTAAATCTCTTTTGACTCTTGATGTTTTTGACCCACTTCACCCACCCTTAATGGACTTTCATGTTACCAAAGCATTTTCCGGGTTCATATTGTCTCTCTTGAAACTCTTTTCTAAAAAGTTTTTTGAACCCAGGAATAAAAATGCTATGGTATATCTTTCATGCTTAATTTTGGGGAGGTTTTCCATCTTTGGATTTGCTCCACCCTCTACGATTAATCCTCCCATAATGAATCATAGTTTTGGGGAAAGAGTCAAGCGAAGGGACTCATAATAAACAAGCGCTTCGTGGGAAGGAACCCATGCTTTATCCTTTTTATCTTCTTTTTTAATATTTTTTCCTTTGCTTCCCCAAGGACAATTAATTCGAGTGTCAAGTATAAGCTTGTACTTGGTTCACAAAAACTAAGCGTTTTAAATTGTTTTTGAGCTAACAATGTAAATGATAAGGAGGCTGGTTCTTTTTCGTTCCATGTTGTTGTTTTTGTTTGATTGTCTAGGTTTCCGGATTTTGGAAGATTCATGGTCAATATTGGAAGAACAAAGCAATGCCCGAACAATTTCCATGGATGGTCTCCAATTTTCTCTTCATAAAGTGGGAAATCTCTTATCCATGTCTTTAGCGAACTAACTCTATTCTTTTTTTTTGCCTGTCCTTAGAAGTTTGTTAAAGAATTCCTTTTGACCCATATTTTTCAAACTTTGAGGACTTAAAGTTTCATTTTAGTTTGGGGAAGGATATCTTCGATATTGACTTGCACTTCACGCAACCTTGTTTGAATTTTTTTTAAATTACCTTTTTGTGAAAAAGTGAAATTTTTAAAATTTTTGATTACAAGAGAAGCTCAATAGAAGCTTAGTTTGGGGAAAAACACCACTTTTTGGTAATCCGTTGGTGAGACAATAGGAGTTAATTTTGACTTGACCTGGGTGAAAATGCCCTACTAGTTCATTAACCTACCTTTTGTGGGCTAAGCTTTCACAAATTCCTATGCATTGGATTTAAAATGTGAAGAACAAGAGATGATGTAGTTAAATATAAGTGTATTTGTTTAAGCAAGGTTTATTTGGAAAACCTAAAGCTTATATGAATGATTTGTGTCTTTTTACTCCCATAAGCTCTTAACACACCTAATCATACGTGCTCTTTTTAATTTAACTAAGTCAACCAATGTCTTTAGAAAAAGTCTTACATTTTGAAAAGTAATCATTTAATATGTAAAAAGATTTTTTGGTTCAAATTTATAAAGTTGATTTTTCTAAAGTGAATTTTTCCATTTGCATCCAAAAATATAATTATAAAAAGAATCCAAAATGAAGCATTTCTAATGCAAAAGCATTATTTTTCGTGCCAATGAAGCATTCGCAAAAATAGAATAATAAAAGCTATATATAGTTTTAATCGTTGGCGTATCCATGTTGAGAGAGAGACTCGGATGGGGTCGCAACTAAGGATTAAAACTATATACGTGGAATCAAGGTTCGTAGGCATTCATCACTAGGGAGCGCGGCCTAGGTGATGATTGCAACTAAGGGACTTTGGATTCTAGGCTTTGTAGGAAAAAGGTGTTGTCGCGATAACCCACAAACGTTAGCAGCGGAGTGGGGGTTCGAACTAAGACACCGTTGTTGATGGCGATATCCTATTTGGTGGAAAATGGCCTAAGTAGGGGTTTTTTGGGGGGGGGGGGGGGGGGTTTTTTTTGGTGGGTTCGAACTAAGAACAACATTCCTATTGAAAAAAAATAATTTATAAGTATATGGAAAATAAAAGAATGGTTAAAAATTTCATTTTCTCAAATCAATTTATAAGTTTTGTTTCCGAATCTCTTTTAGCTTTGAGTCGAGGTTTATCTATGTTATTAACATTTGAGCTCACAAGGCTTATTTGTAAAGCTTAGATGGATTTCAACTATGAAGATAAATTGATCCTAATGTTGAGTTAAAAAGAGTACACACATTCTTAATCATATAATTATTTTCGTGGGAGTAAAAAGTGTGCAACAAGATTTGTAAGTATGAAGAGCTTAATCATTAGATTTTATAATTGACAATGCTCTTTGTTTAATCTTTGTTCAGTCTAAGTGAAAAGTCGGGAGGACGAATTTTCTCTTTGTGCCTATTAATCGGGAGAAAAGATCCTATTTCAATGATCCTAAAAGTTGCAAAATTGACAATGATATTGCCATTAATGCGTTCATGAGATTAAATTTTGAGAATAAGCTTAAGTTTTGTTTAAAAAGTGAATCATAAAAGTTAAACAAGGCATTTGGAACCTTGTTATTTACAAAGTTACACTTGGTAACAATGCGTGACGGACACGGCAATCCTTTAGTTTGGGAAATATTGATAAATGCTTAATTGTATAATAGTAATTACATGGATATTGGCCAATAAAAAGCCAATAAATGTCCAAAAGGATAGAAAAATGTGTGCTTTTGTGTCTATTGTGCAAGAAAGGATAATAAAGACAAAAGGAAGCAAAAACGATAAAAAAAACCGACAAGAAACAAGACAAGAGTGAAGAATGAAAGACAATCAAAAGCCGGATCAGCCCGATACAAGAAAGGATAGTCAAAGGTCCAATGTTGACAAGTGTGCAAAGCTCAAGGGCTTATTTGATTGAAATAAAGACAAAGGACCAAAGTTGCAAAAAGATAAAAGTTGGTTATTAAAAGGAAAAAGGAAGATAACAACCACAAGGGCCAGAGTTGACAATATTCAAAGTTCTTTTTACACTACAAATTGGAAATAAGAAGACAAGGACTGGATGTGCAAATAGCCTAAAGTTCAAACATAACACGCGGGGTAAATTTCCTATTAGCAACCGATTTCAAACTATTTCCCGCCCAAGTACCATACAAACCCAACTTCGTCCAAATCATTCCCCGTTTCCCTTTTCTTCTTTACCTCGTATTAAAACCCAACGCCACATCATTACGCACACGTGTCAACAGCCTATTGGCTCTAACACCTCATCAATCACAATCAAACAGCCAAAAATCAAGCTATTAAGATCCAAGGGCTAAGAAGGAGTGTGTGTCTCATCCTCTTGTTATCTCTCATCTATATAAGCTTGTATTTCAGAGTAGTTAGGGTGTGTTAATTTTTCAGTTGTAATTTTCTTTTTAAAACTTTTGTAATCGTTACTCTTTATATGTCAAGCTTATTTTCAGTTTTAAATTCCCAATATACTTCAATACTGTTCTTAAAGCTTTGTTAAGCTTTTCTAGTTACTTTCACAAGCTAATATAAGCTTTTCTCAGTTTACTTTACCATAGTCAAAGTTTTTAAAAAAAAAGTCAAAGAAAAAGTCAACAAGCTTTCAATAACTTGTTCTACTTTTAGCTTTCAAATCATTTATACAAGGCTTTTTTATATAAATTATTTTACTCAATTTAGTTTTCAAAAGCTAAATTGAGCTTTTACTTCATCATATTTCATTGTGCTCTGTCCAAAAGCTCATATAAGCTTTTGATTGTGAGTAATAAGCCAGTAATGGATGGGCTTGGGATTAAATAAGCTTCATTATCTACAAGCTGGACCTAGGGGTTTGATAGGTTAGAGTTAGGATTATTACAAGAGCTAAGGACCTTGTGTAAGTTTCTCTTTTCTTAAAATTAGTCAAATCGCTTATTAAACTGTTTTATAGTTTCTAGTTAGCTTATTTTATGCCTCACTGCTTTAATTAGCTCTAATAATACTCACTAGTTATTTTTTAGCTTTTTAAACTTAGTTCTCAAGTTCTAATCAAGTTTTAGTTTTAAGATAGTTTTATAAGTCATAAAATAGCTTAAATGCTTGCAGCTTATTTCATCTATCTCTAGTGCTTATTTACAGTGAAATTTTGCTTAATGAAGTTTGATTAGCTTAGTTTTAAATCTGTCTTGGCTCAGTTAAGTTTTAAGTAGTTTTAATTTGAGTTTGTTCATTTTTAAGGAGTGTTTGGCATTAGGTTTGATTTATATGCCAAACACAGTTTAGCTCACTTTAAGCTTCGAATTTACTTTTGATAGCTGAGATTAAGCTCTAGGATTGATTTTCATTAGTTTTAATAAGCTAGATATTAGTTTAGCAAGTTTTTCTAAGCAAACTTTAGTTTTCAGCTTGCAATTTCATTCACAGCTTATCCTATAATGGATAACAGCTTTTATCTTTGTTGCTTGTTTACATTACCTTTTAGGATCTAAATTCAGTAGCAATTGAGAACTTAGGTTTCTTACTTATAGTATGAAGATTTACTAAACTAGTACAGCAATAGCAAATAGAAGCAATTAATCTTCATAACTTTTTCACTAGCAATTTTGAATCTTCAAATGGATTTTAAATCCTGAGATTAGAGAAATTTTTAGAAGTTAGTAGAAAAGGATTTGAATTTAAGCACTGTTTTTTCAATTTGAAAATCATTTGATAGCTTAAAACTAGGACTTAAGAAGCTGTTTCAGTTTGTGCTTAAAACAGTTTATGACAGCTTAAGCTTGAACCTTCACTTTTTAGTAGCTAACTTCTTCTTAAAATTGTTTACTTTTAGCTTATTTCTTTTTGGTTATCTCTAATACACATTACAATCTTCAGTTAGCTTCTTTTGGTTTAAATTTTCATTGAATAATAAGCTAAATAAAAGCCAAAGTTTGAAAAGTAAGCAAAGCTTAAGTTTCTGAAACAGTTTTAAAATGCTTAATTTTCTAGCTTATTAAGTGGATAAAAGTTAAAAGTGTCTTTATTAAAGTTGTAGAGAATAAGCTCATTATCAACTTTGTAGTTTTAAGTTTTTGCTTATTTTCACTTTTTAATAAGCCAAAAATAAGCCAAGTCGTAGGGTCTGTTTTGTAAATTGTCCATAGTTTAGGGGTATACGTTTTAAATGTAGTGTAAAATTTAGAAAGTTTGCCCGCCTACCCTTTACTTTCTTTCTTTACACTTCCTACCCTGTCTTTTTAGGGAAAATAAAATAGTTTTTATATTTTTAATTTTAGTTTAATAAAAATTAGGGTTAGTTTTTAATTGATAAAATTAGGACTCAATTAGGGTATAAAATTTAGGGCTTTTTGTTCCATTCAATTTCTGCATCTTATTAGTAGTTAAAAAGCATTTTTCTCAATTTTTCTAGTTAAAATTGTATTTTCTAGGAATTTAAATAGATTTTAGTTAATTTTTTTTTCTTAAATAAATCATATAAAATAGAAAAATAGTTGAAAATTTTTAATTCTTTTTGTGAAATTTTCTTTTTAAATCTGTATTTTTGAAAAATAAAAGTAAAATTTAGTGTTAATTTTAGAAAAAGTTTATTTCTTGTTAATCATTTTTACTTTAAAAATTCATAAAAAAATTCAAAAATAGTTTTAAAATTTCTAATTTCTTTTTCCTAAAAAATTTTCTTTTAAATTTGTGATTTAGCATTAAATTTGGTTATTAAAAGTGCTTTAAATTATAAATTCTCCGTTTTTAGCACACGTTTTTAATTCACATTTGTTAATTTTTCATGCTAGTTAATTGATTTTAGTTTTTTTAATCGTTTATGACAATTGAGGGTGGGTCAAAAATCTTAAGAGTTAAAGAACTCTTCCTTGTAAGCACATTATCAAAAATACCCGGATCAAAAACTAAGACCTTAGGGTTCAAAATATCATTCTTAGGCTCAACTTGAAAATTTTCAAGGTCAAAGTCTAACATCATTTCAGAAGAACGGGTGGGCAGGGTGGGTAAAACATTTGGCTCATGAACTTTAGAGTTCTTATCAACTAGGATACCCGGGTTGAAAACTTTATCCTCATTGATTGTTGAGAATAAAGCATCACTTACATGAAAATCCTCATAACAAACCAAATCATTTCCTTCAACATAACTTGAACCACCGGGTTCAAATTCATCACTTAAGCTCTTAAAAACATTTGAACTTGATTTGTCAAAATCTTTGGTTTTATCACTATCAGAATCCATTCTCTCAAAATCCTCTCCATACAAAATTCTTTTCCACTCATCATTGTTAGAATCCATCTCAAAGAGATCATCATCATTATCAAAGTCATCTTTTGGTAGAGACTCAATTGAGGGTTTAGAATTAACTTTCGGAGAAATTTGTCTAGATACCTCAATAGAAATGATTTCCTCGTCGTCTTCAAAAAGAGGGTTCAAATAACTCTTAAGAGTTTCCTTATGAACCTCCTCCTTAAGAATTGACTCGTCATTTCTAGAGGGAAAATCATCTTTTTTTCTCAAAGAGAGGGTTTGAAAAAGTCTTGAAACTTTGAAAATCATCACAAAGAGGAAAATCACACTCTTTTCCAATTTTGGACTCTCTTGGGATTGGAATGAGATCTTCTTTGTCTAATTCCTTGTTTGGAATAAAATTAAGATCCTCATCCCCCATTTTGAAAGAGTCCTCAAGATTATTGTTTGGAAAGATGTGTGAAATTGCACTTACGGAAGCAATTTTAGGTGAATGAATAACTCTTCCTTGGTGAATGATTCTAAAATTCCATTAAAACGATGTAAAAACAAGCCCTTCTTCAATAAACGGTCAGATATTTTCTTAACTCTTCCTTTTGTTTGATAATTTCTCCCACATAGAGAGTCAAACTCTTCAACAATAGTAGATGGGAGAAGAAGAATCATTACAATCTCAGGTTCACAAACATCTTTGAACCGGTCATCATAAATGTGCCATTAATGTGGATTGACTCAGTTGGTCATGATGACCATCCGGTTTTAAAGACTATCTTTCCGAATACCCTCCCTTATCACTAGTTCTTCCCTTCCCCGTAGACATACAATTAAGACGCCGTGCGGTCCCTTAAGAAAGGTCTACCAAGTATCAAAGGTACTCGTAGAGTTGACCATCATAAATCGACTACCGACGAAGTCATCGGGAAAGGGAGAAATGCCAAACCTTTAAAATACAATTCCGCTAGCAATGCCGGTTGGAAGGCTAATGACCCATAGGCAGGAAGCTCGAGGGTCACTTGGTTGTGACAAGCACAGGTAGCTTAAGCTTTGAATAAAATCCCAAACTGGCATGAGATTAATGCGGCCTCCCTAAGTCAGCTATGGCCATAACATTTACTCATCTAGGTAAAGTCACATGGGATAAGGAAACAACTGGGATCACCCAACTTCTCAAGAAGTTTCTTCATGATCACCGCTGAACAATTCTCGGTCAAAGGTGTGTTAGCCACTTCTAAAAGTTTTTCTTTGTTAGAAAGAAGAGTTTTCATCATTACTTTGGCATGAGAATTAAAGCTTCAGCTAAACTTATGTTGAAATGCAGCTTTTGAAACATCTCTAGAAACTTATGAAGCTGCATATCATTTTTCTCCTTTTGTTTTTAAGCTTTCATCCTTTGAGGATATGGAAGGTGGGTCTTTTTAGAAGGTTCTTTTGAAGGTGGAGAATTATTAACTTGAGCAGAAGAAGGCTCTAGAGAAATCGGACTGCTAACCGGCTTAACCGGATCATGAGATTCTTGGATAACCGGAGGCTGGATGTCTTTGGTGCTCAGTAGCACTTTATCCTTGGTCACCTCGGTTTCCTTCTCAGTCAAAGATTCATTCTCATCAAAGAGATGGGGAGGAATTGGTGGCCCCGGTGTGGTAGAAATTACGCTTCGAGTCAGAAAATGGCTCTATCTTCACACCTTGGATTGTGATAGTATTACTAGGTAAAGTTATCCTGAACCTGATGCATTGTTAGTCCCATTTGCTTTTGAAACATGTTAAGCATCATATTTTGAAAATTCCTTTGCTCATTTTGAAAATCTTGTTGATCCCTTTTGAAATCATTCAAATTCTTTTGCAAATTATTCAAAGTAACATCATTTGCTTTTGTGTAAGCCTCAAATCTAGCATAAGTCACCGGAACTTGTGTACTCGGGGCTTGATAAGCTTGAGCTTGTTGTGTTAAGCCCGAGTTAGCTCCATGGTTAACTTGATTGGTTTGGTTCACATTCCTAGTCCCATTATACCCTTGGTTCCCATTGTATCCTTGGTTAGGTCTAGAAGCTTGGGGATTGGGTTGAGTAAAGCCCGGTGGTCTTGTGTAAGAAGCCACACTAGAAGGAGGGTACCCGGAATTCCCTTGAACAAAACCACCAACCGCAGCGGCTTGTTGGAATTTTTGAAAATTGTCATGATAAACCGGGTACTCATAACCTCCTCTAGTCATTGGGCACACATTATAACTATGATTACTACCACAAGTAGTACACCTTTCCTCCACCGCTTTAATCGGAACGGGAGTAGGCACAAGAGCTTTCATCATATTTTTCATCTCATTCATTTCATTCCTAAAAGTCAAAGTCATCTTATCCTCTAATGCCGCCGCCATTTGGTTGTGAAATTACGAAGTTAGATGAAAGTAGCATGAAGATGGAGGCAGCATTCGTACTCACATCGCATCACGAACACTGCGATCCGTGAACATCTAACTTGCTTTATTCTCTAGTGAATTGTAATCCTTCGGTTGGACTTTTGTAGAGAAAATTGCCACCGGCAGCGGAATTAAGAGAATCTTGATCATTATAGCTCAACGAATTATAGAATGTGTCTAATTGGTGCATGAGCGAAAACCCGTGATGAGGACACTTCCTTAGAAGTTCCTTGAAACGCTCCCAAGCTTCGGAGAAAGATTCTTGAGCAATTTGTCGAAAATTCGTTATTTCATTCCGAAGATTGGTAGTCTTAGAAGGTGGAAAGAAAAAGTTGATGAACTTAGACACTAAGTCATCCCATGTAAGAATAGAATTCGGGGGTTCTTTGTCGAGCCATGTTTTGGCAACCCCGTCAAGAGAAAATGGAAAGAGAAGAAGTTTGATGGTGGTGTTAGGTACATCCGGGTACCTTTGATTATTAGTTATGCTCTCAAAATGACGAATATGAGCATGAGGCTCCTCATCATTACCTCCTCGAAAAATTCGATTTTGAACAAGATTAATGAGAGAGGATTTTAGTTCAAAATTTTGAGCATTGATGGGTGGTACAACTATAGCACTTTCAAACCCCCCGGTGGGAGCTTGAAGTTGCTCGGCCATAGGTCGGTCATCGGCCATTTGAATCGGAAACTTATCAACAATAGGGATTGCCTCTTGTTGTTGTCGAGAACGTCGACGATTACGTCTTCTCGGAATTGTGTATTCCAAGGAAGAACGAGTGCGCATGCACTAGTGAAAATAACAAAAAGAAGAATTTGGGATTAAGAAGATTATTTTTGGGGAAATTTACAATTTTTTAGTATTTATTAGGAAAGAAAACAAAAAGAAAAATATTTTTGGCAACCGTTAATTACAAGCTTCACGATAAGTCTCCAAGATTACGCACAAGTGAGCGGAAAGGCTTAGCGAGCCGCAATGACTTCTTAGCAAGTAGCTATCACCTTTCCTTAAACTCACCTTATAGTTTGTAAACTCGAAGGTCCGTCGTACCTCGCAAGTAACTCACGATTAATTTTGTTGTTTATTGGAATGGTTTAAGATGGATAGCTAGTATCCAAATTTGTTTATTTTATTTTTTTTATTTTTTTACTAATTCGATAGGAATCGAATTAATGATCGTTTTGTATTTTTATAGTATATATCCAAAAATAGCAAAGTAACTTCCAAGAAGGAAGGGTCTTCAAAACTCTACTTCAACGAATATCCTCAAAAATCGTTCACGTCTTCCCCGGCAACGGCGCCAAAATTTGGTTTGCGTGTGTAAGCACTAGTCAAATTTATATATGTATAGTATAAATCCCGTGATAATTCTTCCCAATTACTTCTCAAACAAGAGAAATAAAAGGATAAAATCTCACTTAAGAAAACACAATACGTATATTTTTAACCGGGAAGTATTTTCTTCTCGGGTCGTATCCCAACGAAGTCGTGAATTGAGATTTGGGAATAATTCGGATTCGAGTCAAGAATGGATAAAGGATTTTTGAATTTTGAATTACACTACGAATATAATAGCACAATTAAACTATAGAAATGATTAAAGAATTAAAAATGTTAAACTAATACGAAAATTTAACAAACGTGAATTAAAAACGCGAGCTAAAACTGAAATTTAAAATCTAAGGCACTACTTTTAACAAATTTAATACCTAAAAATCACAAATTTAAAAAGAAAATTTTAGGAAAAAGAATTAGAATTTTTTAGTTATTTTTGAAATTTTCTCATGAATTTCTAAAGGAAAATGAAATACTAAATAAAAAAAATAAACTTTTTTCTAAAATTTAAACTAAAATTCTATTTTTATTTTTCAAAAATACTAGAATGAAAAAGAAAATTATTACAAAAAGAATTAGATTTTTCCAAACATTTTTCTATTTTCTATGAATTTTTTAAGAAAAAGAAATTACTTAAAATCTATTTTAATTCCTAGAAAATACAAATTTAACTGGAAAAATAAAGAAAAATGATTTTTATCTACTAAAAAGGTGCAGAAATAAAATGATACAAAAATGCCCAATTTTTATAAAGCAATTGAACCCTAATTTTACTAATTAAGGTATAAACCCTAATTTTATTAAACTAAAATTAAAAATATTAAAACTATTTTATTATACTAAAAAGACAGGGTAGAAAATGACACAAATGAAAGTAAAGGGTAGGCGGGGTAAGTAAAAGGAATTTACACTATAGTGATAAGAGGTAACCCTTAACTATTGAAAAAGTACTAAACAGACCCTACGATTTGGCTTATTTTTTGCTTATATAAAAAATGAAAATAAGCTAAAACTTAAAACTACAAAGTTAAACTTGAGCTTTAACTCTACAACTTTAATAAAAGCACTAGGAACTTTTATCAACTAGATAAGCTAGAAATTTAGCTTTTCACTCTGCATTACAGTAACTAAAGATTTGCTTTGAAAATCTAACTTTTCTAGTCTTTGGCTTATTGCTAGCTTATTACTTAATGAAAATTAAAACTAAAAGTTGCTATAAGATGATTAAGATGTGTACTAAGGATCTTTGAAAAGAAATAAACTAAAAGTAAACAAGATTAACAAGACATTTGATCTTAAAAAACTAAGGTTTAGGCTTTATGACTGTTATTAAGCTCTTTTTAATAAGCTAACTAGCTTAAAAATAAATCCTAGAAGCTAAAATTTTGATTATAAGCTATACTATGATTATTGAACAAACCTAGATTAAAGGAACTTTGAAATAACAACTAGAGATTAGAAATCAAAATGGATAAGCTGAAAATCTAAGCTGTTGCTAAAACTACTTTTGCAGGAACCTTTAAACTAGACTTAGAGCTTAAAAATGAAAATCAAATGATGACTTATATTAAGCTAATAGAATACTAATGAGGTGCTTACTACTAAGTTCTATTCTCTAATCACAAGAGTTAAAAAGATACTAGTAAAGTGATGAGCAACAGCAGTACTTACTGAGTAAGTACTTCCTATGCTGATGTAAATGGTAAAACTCAAGTGCAGGCTAAATTCTAAAGTAAAAACTCATAAACTCACTCACTTAATGCTACTAAACCTACATTAACCAAACTTAAACACTAATATGCTATAAATTTCTTAACTACAAAACTACTTAAACTCTTAAACTGCCCTGGTGCTAGTAGTATTTTTTAAGCTCTAAACTTTAAAATTCTACAAACTAAGTTTCAAATCCTGTTTAAAACTTGAACTCTTTGTAAAACTCAACTATATCAAAAGCTTTGACAGAATTATGTTGACTCTAAAGGCCAACAATGCCTTAACCCAAACACTAGTTTATTCAAACTGTCTCAACTGAATTCTACTAAAAACCTATTTTAAAACTAAAAATATTAAAACCTTATATCTACTCACACTGATACTAACCTAATTAAGCTATTTTAACAATAAAACCTACAGCTTATTTAAAGAAATAAGCTAGTTACTCAGCTAGCTTTACTCCTCTATATGACAGAATCTAAAATATGAAATTTCAATGAATTCTATCTATAACAGCCTAAAGTAATTGCATCTATAAAACTTAACTACGCAAATTTTAACAGAATTATAGCACTAGTTTTAAATACAAAGAATAAGCTAATGATATTTAAGGCTACTTGAATGCTAAAATCTCTAAAATCATGATTTAAACCTGAGTGAACTGGTAGTCTCTGAATTTAGCCATTCTTGTTGAGTGAGTGGCTCTAAACATTTCAGACCTATTGACTCATTGCCTCTAAAACCTGATGTTTTTAAGCTCAAATACTAAATTTTGCTTATTATCCTTATGTGCTTCAAAATTTGAATCAAACTAAATTTAAATGGACAACATTGAACTAAAGTAAACAAATACAGTTTATAGAAAGCTTTTAACAAGATTTGAACAACTTTTGAACAAAATAAGCTATATTGAGCTTATTACAAGCTTATTAGCTAAAACTAGCTTAATACTTGAAAACTTTAAAACAAACACAACTCAACTAGTTTTTATTGCTTAAGAGCAAAGAATACAAGAGAAGAAACAAAGAATACAAATAACTTGAAGAATTTAAAAAGCTTAATTCGACCAAATGAATAGTAAACGTGAGCTAAAAAGAAAATTACAAAGGAAATTTTACTAACTCTCACTAACTACACACTACAACTGAATGTTTAAGCTTCTATTTATAGGGAAAAAGATGATGAGAAGATGAGAGCTTCACTCCTTAACAGCCGTTGATAACTTTTTCTTTGAATCTTAACCGTTGGATCTCTTTGGTGAGGTGTTCGAACCTATAGGATGCTGCCACGTGTGTAAAATGATGTGGCAATGGGTAAATACGAGGTAAAGTGAACTTGAGAAAGACGGGAAATGATTTAGAGAAGATTGGGTTTGTTTCAGGTTTTGGGCGGGAAAAGAAGTTAGAAAATAGTTAGGGGAAAAGTTGCCCGCGTTTTGTGTTTGAAACTTTGGGAGTATTGCACAATCAGTCCTTGTATTTCTTTTTGAGAAGTGTAGTGTAATATGAGTTCGAGAATTGTCATTATTGGCCCTTGTACTTGCTATCTTTTTTTTCCTCTTAATAAACCAACTTTCTAACTTTAACAACTTTGGTCCTTGGACTTTCAAAACATCCAAATAAACCCTTGAACTTTTGAAAACTTGTCAATATTGGTCCTTTGACTTCAATTGGGCTTCATTGACTTTCTTCTCTTGTTCACTTGTCTCTTCCGTTTCTTGTCGGTTTTGGTCGTTTTTGCTCTTTTTGACTTTGATATCCTTTCCTGCACATTGAGACACAAAAGCACACATATTTCCATCTTTTGGCATATTTTTGGCTTTTATTGGCAAAGACACATAAAGCACACACATATTCCATCTTTTTGGCATGTTTTCTTGAACCGGGTATTTAATGTATAGAAAACATTTAACACTTATAAACAAAATTCCCAAACTAAAGAATTGCCGTGTCCTCACGCAAATTTATCAATGTAATCACTTTGTATACTAACAAGCTTCCAAAATGCCTTGTTTACACCTTTTTTAATGAATCACCTTTTTAACATCGCAAGTTTTCTCAACATTTATCTCCTGGGAAACACATTAATGGCATCATTGCAATATTGCAACTTTGGCTCATGAAAATAGGCTACTCCCCGAATAATAGAGCACAAAAGAGGAAAATTCATCTTCCTGCACTTTTCACTAGACAAAACAAAGCTATTAAACAAGATCATTGTCATTATAAGTCCCAAATGGTTAAGCTTCTTATACATACAACTTGAACTTTTCACTCCAATAAATAAATATAATGATTATGATGTGTGGCACACTTTCAACTCAACCATATGAACAATTATCTTTTAAAGTTGAAATCCATCTAAGCTTACAAACTCAAGCCTTGTGAGCTTAAAGTTAATAACAAGATATACTCATCTCAAAGCTAAAAGAGATTAGGAAACAAAACTTATAAATTGATTTAAGAAAATGAAATTTTTAACCATTCTTTTATTTTCAATATACTATAAAAAAAATTTCAATAGGAATGTTGTTCTTAGTTCGAACCCCTACTTAGGCCTTTCTCCGAAATAGGATATCGCATCAACAACCGGTGTTCTTAGTTCGAAACCCCCACTCCGCTTGCTAACGTTTGTGGGTTATCGCGACAACACCTTTTTCCTACAAAGCCTAGAATCCAAAGTCCCTTAGTTGCAATCACCACCGTAGCCGTACTACCCTATGATGAATGCTACAACCTTGATTCCACTTACATAGTCTAATCGCTTATTTGTCGACCCATCCGAGTCTCACTCTCAACATGGGATAAATCCAACGATTAAAACTAGATATTAGCTTTTATTATTCTATTTTTGCGAATGCTTCATGTCAACGAAAAAGTAATCTTGGCAATAGAAATGCTTCATTGGCATTCTTTTAATAATTTATATTTTTGATGAATGGGAAAATTATCACTTTGGAAATCAACTTATAAGTTTTGTAACCTAAAGATCTTACTTACATAATATAAATGAAATTAAATTTTCAAATTACAGACTTTTTCCTAAAGACATTGTTGACTTAATAAAATTAAAAGAGCACGTATGATATAGTGTGTTGAAGAGCTTGTGGAGTAAAAAGACACAAAACATTCATAATAAGCTTTAGTTTTCCCAAAAATAAAAAACACCACCATTTTGCTTAACAGCCAAATAAAACACTTATAACTAACTACATCATCTCGTTTTCTTCACATTTTTAAAATCCACAGCTATAGGATTTGTGAAAGCTTAGCCCCACAAAAGGTAGGTTAAAGAACTAGCTAGGGCATTTTCACCCGATCAAGTCAAAATTAACTCCTATTTCTCACCAACGGATTACCAAAAAGTGGTGTTTCTTTCCAAACTAAGCTTCTATTGCAAGCAAAAATTTAAAAATTTCCACTTTTTTTCACACTTTTCGTTTTTTCACAAAAAGGATTAATTTAAAAAGGTTCAAACAAGGTTGCGTGAAGTGCAAGTCAATATCGAAGATATCCTTCCCCAAACTAAAATGAAACATTGTCCTCAATGTTTGAAAAATAGAGGTCAAAAGGAATCTAAACAAAAATTCTAAGAACATGCCAAAAGAATAGATGTTAGTTCGATAAAGACAAGGATATGAGATTTCCCACTTTATGAAGAGAAGATTGGAGACTATCAATGGAAATTGTGGGAATTGCTTTGTTCTTCCACAATCTTTAACCATGAATCCTCCAAAATCCAGAAAACCTAGACAAACAAGCACAAACAACCAACAAGAACGAAAGAGAACAAGCTTCCTCTCATCATTTTCATTGTTAGCTCAAAAACGACTTAAAACGGCTTAGTTTTTGTTAACCAAGTACAAGCTATACTTGACCCCGAATTGATTTGTCCTTGGGGAAGCAAAGAAAAAAAAATCAAAAGAAAAGGATAAGCATGGGGTGCCTCCCACGAAGCGCTTGTTTATTAAAGAGTCCCCTAGCTTGACTCATTTCCCCAAACTAGGTTATCATGGTGGATAATAGTGAGAGTGAAGAAATTCCAAGAGGTGGAAACTTCCCCAAACTAGGTATGAAAGATATACCATAGCATTGTTGATCCCGGGTTCAAAAAACTTTTTAGAAAAGAGTTTCAAGAGAGAAAATGTGAACCCGGACAATGCTTTGGTAACATGAAAGTCTATTAAGGGTGGGTGGAGTGGGTCAAAAACATCAAGAGTCAAAAGAGTTTTAGATGGTGCTAACTCTTTTGAACTCTTATCCTTAAAAGCATCCTTTTCAAAAGGTTTCTCATGAAATGTTATCCCCGGGTCAAATACCTCTCCCCAAATGTTCATGGGGAATAACATATCCACGAGGTTAAAATCCTCATAAAACACATAATCACTCCCGACATAAGAGGTAGTCTCAAAATGGTTAAGTATTTCAATGTCGGGATGAACAACTTGTAACTCTTTTTTGGACTTAGGTTCATCTTTTGTTTCAAAATCCTCTTTAATCTTTCTTATCCAAAGATTTAACATTTTCTCTCCCCTTTTTGAACTCAGAGAGTAATTGTAGAAAAAGGAATCATCATTTAAAATCTTCAAGCAATTTTTCCAAGTAATTAATATCACCCTCCTCATCACTAAATTCATCATTTAAATCCATGTTTAAAGATTCATCATGTTTTAAAAACTCTTCTATTTCTTCATCAAGAATTGAAAAAGTCTTGAAACTTTGAAAATCATCACAAAGAGGAAAATCACACTCTTTTCCAATTTTGGACTCTCTTGGGATTGGAATGAGATCTTCTTTGTCAAATTCCTTGTTTGGAATAAAGTTAAGATCCTCATGTCCCCAAATTTGAAAAGAGTCCTCGAAAGATTATATGTTTGGAAAGATGTGTGCAATTTGCACCTCACGAACAATTTGAGGTGAATGAATAACTCTTCCTTGGTGAATGATTCTAAAATTCTTTAAATTTGATGTAAAACAAGCCCTTCTTCTAGCAACTAGGTCAGATATTTTCTTAACTTCTTCCTTTTGTTTGATAATTTCTCCCACAAGAGAGTCAAACTCTTCAACAATAGTAGATGTGAAGAAGAATAATCATCACTTCTCATGTTCACACATCTTGAACCGGATCATCATATAGTCCATCATGTGGATTGACTCTTTGTCTTGATGACCGACCGGTTTAAAAACTATCCTTTCCATACCATCCCTTATCACTAGCTCTTCCCCGTGGACGTCAATTAAGACCCGTGCGGTCCTTAAGAAAGGCCTACCAAAAATAAGAGGTACTCGATAATCACACTCAAAGTCTACTACAACAAAATCGGCCGGGAAAGTCAATCTTCCCACCGGGACCAAGACATCTCTAGCAATTCCTTTAGGAACACAAAGAGAGCAATTTGCTAGTTCTAAGGTCATCTAGGTAGATTGCAATGCTGGAAGGCCTAACTTTGTGTATACGGAGAGTGGCATAAGGTTGATACTAGCACCTAAGTCGGCAGGTGGGCTTTGCATTTAAGCTCACTAAAAGTACACGAGATGAGAAACTGTCCGGGGTCCTCAAGCTTTTCGGGAAGCTTTTTGAGAATGATCGCCGAGCACTTTTCACTCACCGGTGTATTAGCCATCTCGTTTAACTTCTCTTTGTTTGACAACAAGCTTTTTAACATCTTTTGATACTTAGGCATTAAATAAAGCATCCTGCCAAAAGTAAAGTTCACGATGAAACTTTTTGAACATTACCCAAACACAATTGGATATGTACATATCATTTCACCTTTACTATTACATCATACGTCTACCCTAGAAGGATATGGAAGAGTTTTTGTTGGCTTGTTTGGTTTATCAATTAAGATCTCTTCAGAAACACTTTCTCTAACCTCATCATCTTTTTCCTTCTCATTCATCCCTTTCTCATTATCTTTCAACTTATCTTTCCCTTTCATGGTCCTACCCGAGGTTGGGGACGTTTAGCGGAACTATGTGAACTTTCGGTTGCACTTTGTCCTTTGTCATCCTTGGTTCCTTAGCCATCTCATATGTCCGGATTGACATAAGGAGGAGGCATAGGAGGTAAAGGTTCCCTCATAGGCCAAACCCACCTAGTGGTAATACTTGACTTCATTTCTAGATTAGGAATATTATTACTTTGGTAAATTTTCCCGAACTCGATGCATTGATTTATTTCCCATTTGCTTTAGAAACATGTTAATCATACCCTATTATGAAAATTCCTTTGTTCATTTGAAAATCTTGTTTGATACCCTTTTGAAAACATATCAAATTCCTTCTTCAAAATTATGTCAAATTAACATCAATTGCTTTTGTTAGTAAGCCTCAAATCTTAGCATAAGTCACCGTAACTGTGTACTCTGGGCATGATAAGCTTGTCTTGTTGTGTTACAACCCGATTAGCTCCATGGTTAACTGGTAGGTTGGTTCACATTCTAGTCCCCATATACCCTTGTTCCCATTGTATCCTTGGTTATGGTTCTAGAAGTCTGTGTGGATTTGGGATGCATAAAACCCGCTGGTCTTTGTGAAGAAGCCCACACTAGAAGGAGGTACCCGGAATTACCATTTTGAATAAAAATTACCAACCGCACCGGCTTGTTGGATTTTGAAAATTATCATGATAACCCGGGTAGTCAAAGGCTCCTCTATTCCATTGGGCAACACATTATAACTATGATTACTACCACAAGTATGTACACCTTTCCTCCACCGCTTTAATCAGAATGAGTAGGCACAAGAGCTTTCATCATATTTTCATCTTATTCATTTCATTCCTAAAAGTCAAAGTCATCTTATCCTCTAATGCCGCTGCCATTTGTTTAATTCGAAAGTTAGATGATGAATGTAATAAGATGAAATGGAGGAGCATCGTACTCACCGCATCACGGCGTACCGTGAACATCTAACTTTGGCTTTATCCTAATATTGTAGTCCTTCGGTTGGACTTTTTGTAAGAAAATTGCCGACGCAGAGGAATTAAGAGAATCTGATCATTGTAGCTCAACGAAATTATAGATGAACTAATTGGTGCAATGATGAAAACCCGTGATAGGACACTTCACATAAAGTTCCTTGAAACGCTCCCAGCTTCTGAGAAAGATTCTGAGCAATTTGTCAAAAATTCGTTATATTCTTCGAGATGGGGTCTTGGAAAAGGTGGAAAGAAAAGTTGATGAACTTAGACACTAAGATCAACCCATGTAAGAATAGAATTGCGGGGATTATTGCGAGCCATGTTATGCAACCCCGGACAAAGAAAAATGGAAAGAGAAGAAGTGATGTGGATGTTAGGTACAATCAGATAACTTGGTTATAAAGTATCTGCTCAAAATGACGAATATGAGCATGAGGCTCCTCATCCATTACCTCACTCGAAAAATTTGAATATTTGGAACAAGAATTAATGAGAGAGGATTTTAGTTCAAAATTTTGAGCATTGATGAGTGGTACAACTATAGCACTTTCAAACCCCCTGGTGGGAGCTTGAAGTTGCTCGGCCATAGGTCGGTCATCGGCCATTGGAATCGGATCCAAAATACGAGGGATTGCCTCTTGTTGGTGTCGAGAACGTCGACGATTACTTCTTCTCGGAATTGTGTATTCCAAGGAAGAACGAGTGCGCATGCACTAGTGAAAATAATAAAAAAGAAAAGAAAAAAACAAATAATTTTTGGATTTAAGAAAGGTTGGTGTGTTGTTGGAAGGAAATATTATTGGGTAAAATACAAAATATAGTAACTAATAAAAAAAAAAAATTTTTATGAGTAACCGTATATTACAAGCTAACACGAAAAGTCTCAATATAACGCACAAGTGATCAGAAAGCTTAGCGAGCCGCAATGACTTCTTAGCAAGTAGCTATCACCTTTCCTTAAACTCACCTATTAATTGTAAAACTCAAAGGTTCTCGTACCTCGCAAGTAACTCACGATTAATTTTGTTGTTTATTGGAATGGTTTAAGATGGATAGCTAGTATCCAAATTTGTTTATTTTGTTTTTGTATTTTAACTAATTCGATAGGAATCGAATTAATGAACGTTTTGTATTTTTTTTATACAAAAATAGCAAAGTAACATCCAAAAAAGAAGGGTCTTCAAAACTCTACTTCACAACGCAAAACCTCAAAAATCGTTCCACTGTCTTCCCCGGCAAAGCGACTCCAAAAATTCGGTTGATGCGTTTGTAAGCACTAGTAAATATATATATATATATTATGGGAATTAATCCCTGAAAATCTTCCAAATACTTCTCAAATAAGAAGAAATATAATGATAAAATCTCACTTAAGAAAACACAATACGTATATTTTTAACCGGGAAGTATTTCCTTCTCGGGTCGTGTCCCAACGAAGTCGTGAATTGAGATTCATGAATAATTCGGATTCGAGTCAAGAATTAATAAAGGACTTTTGAATTTTGAATTACACTACAAATTTAATAGCACAATTAAACTATAGAAACAATTAAAGAAACTAAAAACAATTAACTAGCACAAAATGTTATTACACGAAAATTAAAAACGTGAGCTAAAACTGAAATTTAAAATCTAAAGCACTACTTTTAACAAATTTTATACCTAAAAATCACAAATTTAGAAAGAAAATTTTAGAAAAAAGAATTAGAATTTTTTAACTATTTTTGAATTTTTTATGAATTTTTAAAGAAAAATGAATTACTAAAAATAAACTTTTTCTAAAATTTAACACTAAAATTCTATTTTTATTTTTCAAAAATACTAGAGTGAAAAAGAAAATTATCACAAAAAGAATTAGATTTTTCCAAACATTTTTCTATTTTCTATGATTTATTTAAGAAAAAGAAATTGCTAAAAATCTATTTTAATTTCTAGAAAATACAAACTTTACTGGAAAAATAAAGAAAAATGATTTTTAACAACTAAAAATGTGCAGAAATCAAATGGTATGAAAATGCCCAAATTTTATAAACCAATTGAACCCTGATTTTTCCAATTAAAAACTAAACCCTAATTTTATAAAACTAAAATTTAAAAATATTAAAACTATTTTATTATACTAAAAAGACATTGTAGAAAACGAAACAATAGAAAGTAAAGGGTAGGCGGGGTAACTAAAAGGAATTTACACTACAGTGAAAACGGGCAACCCTAAACTATCTAGAGAATACAAAACAGACCCTACGACTCAGCTTATTTTTGGCTTATTTAAAAAATGAAAATTAGCTAAAACTTAAAACTACAAAGTTAAGCCTGAACTTATACTCTACAACTTTAACAAAGGCACTATAAACTTTTAACAACTGAATAAGCTAAAAATTATGCTTTTAATACTGCAAAACAGTAACTAAGGCTTAACTAAGTTTTTCAAACTTTAGCTTATTTCTAGCTTATTTCTAAATGAAAATGAAAACCACAAGAAGCTAAATGAAGTCTAAGATGTGTACTATATATTTCTAACAAGATATAAGCTACTAGGGAACAAGAATAACAAGAAATTTGTTATTGAAAAGTGAATGTTCAGCTTATTGACTGAAATTAAGTAAATCTTAATAAGCTAACTAGCTTATTACTAAATTCTAGAAAATGAAATTTTGCAAATAAGCTCTCCTATGATTATGAACTAACCTAGATAAAAGGCTTTTTAAAGTAACAGCTAGAAATAAGAAATAAAAAAGAATATAAGCTAGAAATCTAAAGTGCTGCTATACTACTTTTGCAGGTACATTTAAGCTAATCTAAAGCTTATGAATAAAAGTTAAAAGATGACTTAATAAGAACAATAGAGTACAATAAAATGCTTAATACTAGATTCAAACTCCTAATTATCAGTGCTAGAAAGAAGCTCTAAAAAATGATAAACAATATCAGTATTAACTAAGTTTAAAACTTGCCATTGCTGATGTAAATGACCAAGAACTTTACTTGCAGGCTAAATTTCTAAAGTGAGAACTTGTAAACCAACTAACTACTTGTATTAAGAACACTAACCAACATTGAACCTAAATGCTGTTAAACTCTTAAATCTAAAAACACTTTACACTTAAAACTGCCCTGGTGCTAAAACACTATTTTTGAACTATAAACTTTGAAATTCTACAAATTAAGTTGCAACACCTATTTAAAACTTGATAACTATGCAAGTCTAAACTATGTAAAGTGAATTGACAGAGTTATGTTGACTCTAAAGGTCAAAATCACTTTAACCCAAACACTCCTTATCACTAACTGTCCAAACTAATTTCTTCTTAAAATCTATTTTAAAGCTAAAACTGACAAAACCTTATATCTACTCTAACTTATACTAACCTAATTGAACTATTTGAGCACTTAAAACTAAAGCTTATTAATGAAATTAAGCTAGTTCTTCAGCTAGCCTATTATACTAAGATGACAGAACTAAAGGAAAAATTGAGATTAACAAATTTTAACTAATGAAATCTTAAAACAGCTAGAGAATAAGCCTAAACAAACATGTTTGAAGTGAAATGAACAAGAATGAATAGCAATTAGCAAATGACTTAAGCTAAAATTAAGCTGAGATGAAATTTAAGCAATGAAACCTTGATTTATGTAGTCTCAGACACAAGCCACTCTTGTTGAGTGAGTGGCTTAAAAACACAATCCTAATGTGGCACCTTGCCTCTAAACCAACAAGATATAAGCTCAATAAGCTGGAATTAGCTTATTACTCCATAAGCTTCCAAACCTGATCAATATGAATTCTAATGAACAAAATTGAACACTTAATAGACTAAAACAGTATTAAAAAGCTTTTAGTGATATTAGAACACTTTTTAGAACAAGAGAAAACTCAATAAGCTAAAATTAGCTTATGCCACTATTGAAAATCAGCTTATTTCATGAAAGCTTAAACTCAAACTCAATTAAACTAACTTTATTACTTTTAAAAGGAGAGTACAAGATTCAAAATAGGAAGTACAACTGAATAGCAAGTTTAAAAGCTTAAGTGAAAACGATGAACAGTACACGAACTAAAAAATACAAAGAAAACTGAAAATTAAAAACTCTCACTAACTAACTACTACCTCTAAACCTTATTACAAACTTATTTATAGATGAGAGTGAAGAGAATGAGAAAAACTCAATTAATCCAAGCCCTTGATCTTCTTTTCTTTGATTTTTGGCCGTTAACAGTCTTGATGAGAGTGATTCGGCGCCAGTATATCTGCCACTTCAAAGAAATGATGTGGAGGTATGGGGGGGGGGGGGGGTTAAATACGAGGTGAAATGAGGTGAGGAGGAACGGGAAAGATTTATAGTGGTTTGGGTTTTTTTGAGTTTTGGGCGGGAAAAGCTGGTTAGAAACGGTTAGGAGTAGAGTTTTTTTTGCCCGCGTGTGTTTGAAACTTTAGGGAAATTACACAATTAGCCCTTGCGTTTCTTATTTCCAATTTGTAGTATAGAATAACTTTCGAACTTGACAACTTTGGCCCTTGTGGTTGCTAACTCCTTTTTCTTCTTAATAAAACATCTTTCTAACTTTGACAACTTTGTTCCTTTGACTTCAAAACATCCAAATGAGCCCTTGAACTTTAAAAACTTGTCATTATTGATCCTTTGACTTCAATTGGGTCTTCATTGACTTTCTTTGGCTTGTTGTCGGGCTGATCTGGCTTTGATATCTTTCCTCATATCTCTCTCTTGTACTTGTCTTTTCCGTTTCTTGTCGGATTTTGGTCGTTTTTGCTCTTTTTTGACTTTAATATCCTTTCCTACACATTAAGACACAAAAGCACACATATTCCATCTTTTGGCATGTTTTCTTGGCTTTTATTGGCAAAATCCCGGGTATTTAATGTATACAATTTAACACTTATCAATACTTAGATTAGTGATCAACCTAAAGAGCAGTTAGGTGTTTTTAGTGCAGCTACAGCTCTTGTAAATGCAGCTAGAAGAAGACAAAGTGTTGAAAATGTTCAAACTTACACCAGAAGAAGAAGAGAAGTTAGTATTGGCAGTGGTAGAGTTAGTACTGCCAGTAGATTAGTTAGTACTGCTGATATTAGTATTGCCAGTGAATTAGATAGTATTGCTGGTGTAAAGGCAAAGGACAAAGGCAAAGTAATTATGCATGAGTCTGAGCCACCAAAGAAAATCAAGAAGAGGGTTAAAGTACAAATGAGTGTTGATGAGGAATTCGCTAAGGTATTTAAGGAGGAACAAGCCAGATTTAATGCTGAACAGGAAGCTAGATTTAAGGCAGAACAAGAACAAGAAAGGATTGACTTTGAAACAGCCTGAAATGCAAAATCATTGGATGAAAGAAAGAAGTTGGCATTAAGTTGGATCAAGCTCATGATATTGATTAGGAGTGGATCCTGCAGTTCTAAGAAATCAGTACAACTTCAAAATAGACCTTTCTCAGTGGCTGAATTAAGTGAAGTACATGTGCCTGGTATCAAAGAATCAAGGTGGATACAAGATGAGTCATTTAAAGAAATGAGCTATAAACATTAGACCTATATTTTGAAAGATATGGGATCAGAACTCAGGCTTTTTAAACCTATGGGTTCTGAGATTTGAAAAGGAAGTTATAGAAAGATCAGGATTGATCTACACAGAATCTTCAAAACTAGTTTGAAGAAGAGAAAGTTATAAGCAAGAATGAATGTTAATAGCTTGAACAAGTTGTGAAAGAAAGTTCTAGGACAGCTGAAGGAAGAAGAAAGAAATCACTTGCTAGAAAAAGAGCAAAAGAAACTCTTAGTGAAGAAAGTGCTAAGAAACAGAAGTTAGAAGATGATATTGAGAAAGAACTTCAAGTTTACTTGAACATTGTTCCAGAAGATGAAAGTCTTGATGTTGAATCATTTGCAACAAAGTATCCAATAGTTGACTGGGAGACACAGATTCTAGCAAATGATAAATACTATTATCAAATCAAAAGAGCAGATGGAAGTGATAAACATTACAAGTTATTTAGTGCAATGCTTTATGATTTTGATAGGCAAGATGTGCTGGAATTATACAGATTGGTCAAGGAAAGATTTCAGATAGCAAGTCCAGAAGGTTATGACTTATTGCTTTGGGGAGATCTGAAAACAATGATTGAACCAAATGAAGAAGATGAAAGATGGAGAAATCAACAAGACTAGAATCCGATAAACTAGAAGTTACATACTTTTTGTGGAGTTCATATGCGTTTAATGGATACTGGTTTATGTGATGTCACATATGGGTAGAAAAAAAAATACCTCTGTCACATATACTATTTTCAAAATGTTGATTACAAAGCTAAAGTTTATAAGGTCTCAACTTCAGAAGTAGAAGAATGTTTTGAAGAATCCTCTCAGAAAGGTTTAATTCAAGAAACTTGATGATTTGAAGGTAAATCACAAGTTTAGGGGAGGATTGTTAGGAATTAAACTCATTAGACTTAGTACTGCCAAGTCAAAGTGTTAGTACTGCTTAAGTCATAACTGGCAGTATAAACCAGTTAGTACTGCTAGAAGAATGTTAGTACTGCTAGGTATAAGTTAGTACTGCTAGTACTAAACTTAACACTGCTGAAGGGATTTATACTGCTGATAAAGACTGAAGACTGCATGAAGATAAAGACGTGTGAAGAAGTGATAAAAGCGTGTTTTGTGATATGTATGGACTGATTCAATGTATATCCTATATATTTAGAAGATATGTTGATATCTTATAGAAGTTTAGAAGATTTGTAGTTATCTTGTAAAGGACTCCTTGGTGTATAAAAGGAGATCCTAGGTTATGGTTGTAAACACATCACGATAGACACATTCATAGCTTCAAGGTTGTAAACCCTAGTACTAGACAGAGTACTCGTATTATTCATCATAATAATATTGAAGCTTTTTGGTTATATTCATTGTTCATTCATTCTACTGCATTACAGTTTTCTATTACATAGATATTCTTCTAAGTATTAAAGAGTAGATTCCGCATACTCTTTAGTATCAACAAAGTTTCTAGCATAGTTGTCTTGAATCTATTCAATACAACTAACCCTTTAACAAGGTTTGCAAGATCTAGTTGGGATCAACAAGTGGTATCAGAGCCTTGTGTTTTGAAACTTTGATCTAGAAGTTATGGAATTTGAATCTGCACAGAGTAATACTACTGCTAAGCTACCCATATTCAAACTTGAAAGGACGAAGATGTGAGGAAGATGATGGGTAATAATAAAAGGAAGAAAGCAAGGAAATGTCCATTTAGGCTATAGGCCTCTAAAACTGTAGATGATGGTTCATTTTAGATAAAAACTCTAAATGAGAAGCATATTTGTTCAAGAAAGTTTTCTTTGGGGTCAATTATTACATATTCGTGGATCACAAAACGTTATTTTAAAGAGTTAATTCAAAATCCAGATATAAGTATAAGGGCAATGAAAATGTCGATATTCATGAGGAAGAATAAAATGCAAAGTAATGTACGGGGCACTGTAGTATATCAAAATGAAAAAAGTATTAACATGACATAGTGAAGTGGATTAAAATCACTATTCAAGACTTTGCGACTATGGAGCCGAGATACTTAAAACAAACCCAAGTAGCAGTGTCACGATGAGTATAAATACAATGTGAGACGAAAGTATTTACTTTAATAGTTATTATATATGTTTTAAAGGTATCAAAGATGGATGGATTAATGGGTGTAGAAGAGTTATCGGTTTGGATGGATGCTTCCTAAAAAGTGTATGTGAGGGTAAGCTTCTCTCTGCCATGGGAAGAGACGCCAATAACCATATTTTTCAACACAAAGCCAAAATGGTTGTTGTCTCAATTGAATGAATAAAGGAAAACTAGAAAATGGTTATCTTCGTTGTAAACTAATTCAGGACATGACATAGGAATGGGATAAGATTGGATTGGGACCTCATTAATTTTTTGATCAACTACAATGTAAACACTAAGTATATATAAACACTCATAAATATATGCAAACAAATGTGAATAGTGTTACAACATTCTTATGCTAGCAACTTATGCACCTAACGCTAAGTCGAGTAGTTATCAGGGGGTTGAGGGTGTAGGGGGGGGGGGGGGGGGGGGGTTTCATCATGGCTGTCAATACATAGGGACATATGGTTCAATTCATTCGAGGCACAGTATCAATAGGTAGGGCCTTGTAGTTAATTGGGACTGAAAAGGCAGATCTTTCACAAATACGAAATTGTGTAGTGTTCTTACTTCGTCTAATAAAGGAATAATCAACTTCAGACTCTCAACGGACCGAAAACTAGGTCCCATACACGCTCAGGAGCACGGGAAGCCAATTCACCAAATATGTCGGATACGTATGTGAATAAGCCAATTATACCCTCTCAAAGTGTAAACAAGTCCCCCAACCACCTCCATCTATCCCCCAATCAGTACTTACCAATCGCTACATACTAAACAACTAAGCACCCCTAAAATCCACAAGACCAAACACCCGTACACACCCACCCCCCCCCCCTCTACCGTTCCGATAACCCTGACTTCTGAATCATCAATGGACCTGGTGGGGAGTCGTTGTAGACATCTCCCACCCCTCTCTTCTCTCACCAAACCACCAACACACCGACAAAACTAAACACGACCGAACCCCTCACCCCCACCACCCCCCCTTTGTTTAATAAACACCATTTTTCTCGCTGCATTCCCCTAGTAAATTTACGACACCCCACCTTAAAATCATCCCCTACCTCTCCCACCCCTACCCCCCCGCCTCACTCACCCCTCACTCATTCTACGACCCGCCCCACCTTACCGTCCCACCTTAACCCCCCAGCCCACCACCTCACCCCCTCCCTAAATTAACAAACGATCCGCATACCGATTGCCCCCACACACACCCCCCCCCCCACACCCCCTCACCTCTGGGCGTCTTCTGCCCCTCTCTCTCAAAAAACCAACGCCAAACCCGTCCCCAATCCCCCCCCAATCGGAAACCTACTTAAACTACCATTAATCATACGCGTAGCCTGAAAACCAAAACATAACTATGAAATACACCACCACACTACGATATTAGAAACTTCATGAGTGAGATAAATAATTCATTATCAAGACATTCCAAACCTAGAGGATAAAAAATACCCAAAACAGTGCCCTGACCTCAGGATAAAACCCCCCATTTTGTATTAAGATAAATTGGTTAAACTAAGATAACTAAAATACATATAGAATTAGGAATTAAACGAGCACATCAGCTTTTAGTGATCGACACCCTACTTACCAATGAAGCTACATCCGACCGGGTACACTGCCCGTTAGAGTGTTGTTTTTAGGTATAGTCGGTATAAAATAAATAGTAAAACTTGATACATAAAATACATACTCGCAATGACACATCAATTTTGCATTCATTATTAGTAAGTTTTCAAGAAACAAACTCGGTACAAAAGTCAACAACAACTACACGCACTAAGTTGCAAGTCTACTATACTTGTATAAATACCTAAGATAATATGTCAATCCAAATAACAACTCAATTTGCTAGTAAGATCAGCATCTGAGTGCTCCATGAATTGAACCATATGTCCCTATGTATTGACAGCCATGATGAAGACCTAAATAACTGATAACTACTGACTTTAGCATTAGGTGCATAGTTGCAGCATAAGTAATGATGTACCACTATCACATTTGTTTGCATATATTATATGAGTGTATATATAACATATTTATACCTTGTGTTGATCAAAAATTAACGTGAGTCCTACTCCATCTATCATTCCAATGTCATTCCTTAATAGTTCAAGAAACCATTTCCAGTTTTCCTTATTCTCAATTGAGACAACAACCAATGCTTGAGGAAAAATATGGTTATTGGTGTCTCTTCCCATGGCATAGAGTAGCTGACCCCTACACATACTTTTTAGGAAGCATCTATCCAAACCGATAACTCTTCTACACCCATTAATCCATCCATCTTTGATACCTTTAAAACATATATAATAACTATTAAAGTAAATACTTCCATCTTACATTGTATTTATACTCATCGTGACACTGCTATCTAGGTTTATTTTTAGTATCTCGGCTCTATAGTCGCAAAGTCTTGAATAGTGATCTTTCAATCCACCTTCATACTCATGTAATACTTTTTTCTTTGCTATACTACAGTGGCCAGTACATACTTTGCATTTATACTTCCTCATGATATCCTTTTTCATTGCCCTTATACTTATATTCGGATTTTGAATTAACTCTTTAAAATAACGTTTTGTGATCCACGAATATGTAATAATTGACCCCAAAGAAAACTTTCTTGAACAAATATGCTTCTTATTTAGAGTTTTTATCTGAATGAACCATCATCTACAAGTTGACATGTTATGATGTTTTCTTGACCTATATGAAGATATGTTTGACATAGGTAGGTTGCGTGAGCTCGTCTACTTTAGTTATGCAAGTCATATTGCATATTGAGATATTGGCAATGCAAGTAATGTAATAAAGGGGAAAATTTCCCCGTATAATTGTGATTATAGTAAAATAGGTTGATTTTTGTATTTGATGAAAATTCTGGGTTGTTATATTGTTAAAGGGTTAGTTGTATTGAATAGATTCAAGACAACTATGCTAGAAACTTTGTTGATACTAAAGAGTATGCGGAATCTACTCTTTAATACTTAGAAGAATATCTATGTAATAGAAAACTATAATGCAGTACAATGAATGAACAATGAATATAACCAAAAAGCTTCAATATTATTATGATAAATAATACGAGTACTCTGTCTAGTACTAGGGTTTACAACCTTGAAGCTATGAATGTGTCTATCATGATGTGTTTACAACCATAACCTAGGATCTCCTTTTATACACCAAAGAGTCCTTTACAAGATAACTACAAATCTTCTAAACTTCTATAAGATATCAACATATCTTCTAATTATATAGGATATACATTGAATCATTCCATACATATCACAAAACACGCTTTTATCTCTTCAACAGTTGTAATCTTCATGCAGCAGTACAAAATCCTCCAGCAGTACTAAGTTTAGTACTGGCAGTACTAACTGGTTAGTACTGTTAGTTATAATCTTGAGCAGTACTAAGTTCTTGAACTAGAAGTAGTAACTTGTGAAGATTTATTCCCAACAATACTTTCTTTTAGTTGCTTACCACTTTCAAATTTCATTCCTATCATTAGTTTCATATTTTTCCAATCAAGGATACACAACATCATGTTCAACAACTTTCTCATTCTGTCATCACCTTCTTTGTTAGCACTCTAATTTTCATCGGAACTTACCTCGTCTTCCACGTCATCACTGGATATATCATCATAATAGAATAGACTCAAAAATCGGTCATTGGATGTTTGGTTCAAAGTTGTAAAATCAACATTCTCATCATCATCATCATCATTACCAACATCATCATGTTCATCATCTAATGATGGCGAGTCTGATATCTCTCCATCATAATTGCTTAACTGATAGCTAGAGTCTGAACTTTTATTTCCTACATTACTCGTACTAGTAGTATCGACAATCATAACTAGGTCGGTCAAATTATACTCTTTTATAAAGTCTGTCAAGTCCTCATCATAGTGATCAATATACAACCCAATATGTCCACCATTTGAAACCCCATGATCTCATAATCTATAAAGATCCAAATCACATTTTATAACTCTTAAACCATCATCTAAACTTTTTCCTAAAACACAATATTACAACCCCTTGCATTTATACCTCATTATTTTTTCAACAAATTCTATCTAGTCATTAAAATCCATCATTTGAATATCAATATGACCTATATTCTTTACCACACCTAGTGAATACGTTAAAGGATTCTTTGTTAGACGATTAGATTATGGCCTAAACCAGATTGTGGGCTTGGGTCCATTAGGTTTAGGGTTAGTTAGCTTATTCTCTAAATAAATGTTTTATTTTAAATAGAGATGATATTTCATTATGTAATAACACAAAAACACAATCAATAAAATCTCTATTTGGTAATTTACATGGTATCGGAGATTTAGGTTCAACCCACCACAAAAATAGTTGTCCTCTGGTCATTGGCTACTCGTCGATGATTCAGAGGGATCCCGACCTATTTACATTCTTTCGCTTTATAATTTCGTGTTTTAGTAGTCTTTTTATGTAATCCAAATAAAAAAGCCTAGAAAACCAAAATACTCTAATCGTCATAACACTTCTCATATATGTTGATTTAGCCAGCAATCAACAAAATCTGCATCATCAACATTACTCTTTGTTTTACCGCCGAAGAATATTGTCGTTTCACAAATAGTTGGTCGTAAAATTGTTGCTCCTACCTAAAGTCAAAGTAAGCCATGACGTAAAAAAAATGTCACGCAAAGGAGAAAGGCGCAAGCGATAAAGAACTTATGCCACTAAATATAGTTATTCTTTCATTCCAACTGAGAACAAAATAGATTATAGAAGAAAATAAGAAGAAGTAGCTTTCAACATATATTTTAGTTTGTACATAAGCAAATCTGTCGTTCGAAAGTCTGTCATTTGAAAGTCTGTCGTTCGAAAGTCACAGCTAATATTCATTTTTGGTATACACTTTAAAGTGAAAAACAATAGACGGCGGGTTCGTATAATATCACAAGTGTGACAAAGCAACAGGATTAGGAAAAGCAAACTAAGAAGTAGTGCATGATTAAGTAAATACATTCGTTTACCATATAGTTATCACCAAAGTAGTTTAGATTTAAATTTAGTTTAACTAGCTAAAACCAAACTAAACCTCTCAAAATCAGAATTTTACCTGCTTTCTATAAGATAGAAAAATACAAAAATAATCTTTTCTCAACCCCTTAGACCTCTGTTATATTCTGTTCGAGCCTTCCCAACCTATTCCCCTAGAGAACGATAACAATCCCCGAGTCTTGCCTTACTACACTACAACGGTTAGGTACTCTGCTTAGGGAGTTGTAAAACTTCTTATGAGTTTTCAATGACCGCATCAAGTTTTTGGCGCCGTTGCATAGGGATAGTTAGGTTTTGAACTTTATCTAGCTTAGGTCTACTCGCTTGATTCCTATCAAGTGAGAATTTTATTTTTTGTCAATTAGCTTTCTTTAGTCTATCTTTTCCTTTGTTCCCTTTGTTTTGTAAATCTTTTCGTTGACCTCTATGGGAGATAAAAATCCGATCCGTGCCCTAGGAGACTATTCAAGACCCAGCCATGAGGGCTATAGAAACACCATTGAGCTCCCCGATGGGAACAATGTGGTGCCTCTACGATCTGACACCATCCGGTTGGTGCAAAACGGATGCTTATTCCATGGACTTCAGTCTGAGGATCCAAACAAACATCTTAAGGATTTTCTCAAACTTGTGGACTCACTTGACCTGGATGTTGCAAATAGGGAAAAGGATGCGTCTGCGTTTATTTCAATTTTCCCTTCGCGATCAAGCTAGCAATTGGCTTGAACGTCTTCCTGCATGATCCATCTCCACCTGGGAGGATCTTACTACTAGTTTCCTTGCTCAATTCTTTCCACCGGGAAGGACTGTAAAACTTCAAAATGACATCATGATGTTCCAATAACATCAAAGTGAATCTCTTTCTGAAGCATGGACTCGTTTCAAGGACTTACTCCAAAAAGTCCCTCATCATGGCATCGATCTTTGGCTCTAAATCTAAATCTTTTATGACCATATCAATCTCGCCATAAGGCGAATCATTAATC
>BQNB010054764.1:0-39409 GCA_026074375.1 Tanacetum coccineum | reverse complement strand
ATTTTCCTAATCAAGAATTTGTATGTGCCATTTGGCATCCCGTTCGACCCTAAATTGTTTTATAAGGATGTGATTAAATTAGGGCAAGTCTAACTTAAAGACTCTCACAAAAATAAAAGTGCTTGCCGAGAGACAACCCAGAATGTAATTTTCAGTTTTATCGAGTCTGTCTTCCCAGACTGTCTATATGGCGTATCCAACCCCATGGATACGGCGTATTGATTATCTGGACGTTATCCAGTCTTTATTTTTAGCACAGTCTATACGACGTATTCATTAAATGAATACAGCGTATACAGGTATCAATACGGCGTATCCTGGGGAATGGATACGGCGTATTGATTCCCTGTACAGTTTTAGGTATTTATTTCAAGTCTAACCAAACGAATACACGGAGATAGAATTGCATTTGTTTTTTGAGAATTTACATTGGACCTCGTGAAAGAAATATCAACGAATATTAGTGGAGAATTTACGAATCTAAAAATCTTAAAGTGTTGGAGTCTTGATAATTCAAGGTGGCTGTTCAACACACAATCTTGCTCATAAACGCAAATTGGAGAATCTACCAAGCAAAAATCAGGGGAGTTTCTCATTCTAATTCTTTTTAAATTCCCGTATTTAATGTTTTATTATACAACGAGGACGTTGCATAATTCAAGTGGGTGTGGGAATTAGAATGATCACTTGTCCTATTTTTCACAATAAAAAGCTTAAATTATGCTTAAATTTAAAAAAAAATCAAGCATACTTTTGTGAAATTACTTGTTACATAACCCGCACACAATAACCCTTGTTAGATATTGTGAGGATTTAACATTTTCGTTTCCAAATGTTTACCCAAATTCCACAAAATATAAGTGTGTCGGTGATGTTGTAGACTTTGGAACTTGGCTTGGTATATCTATTCGAGACCACAATAATAAGTATTATGGATTTGATTGGAGTAACTGGTTTAAATTGGTAAATCTTAGGATTACAACCAAATCGCCTATACATGTTGTTTATTAACTAACTACACCGGTTAGTTAACCTCCCGTTAAACCCTTCCACTCTCATCTTTAGAGTGATGATCCACTGGAACAACCTGTAGAGCCAATCCTTTAGGAATTTACACCAATTATTTGTTTCGTTACACCCTTACACCTTAACCTACCTTGTTAGATTAAAGTTTAATTTACAGTTGCTAGTTACTTAAAGTGTAAAGTTTGTATTTCCCGAGTCTTGTATCATTTTCTATCTTTGGTGCGGTTGGAAATTTGCACATTGCAAATGAGAATGTGTATAATAGTAGTCAAAGCTCATGTGATTTTACTACCGTCACATTTATTGGTGAAACCAAAGAACGAAGAAATTACCGAAGGAATTATCCGGAATTATTATGATGGTGAAGATGGTGAAACTACACCGAGATTTGAAGAATAGTTAGCAAAAAATGAAAAAAAAAATGAGAAAAAAAGAGAGAGAAAGAAAGTTTGAAGATAATCGTTTCGCAAAAAGCATTACCGAAGGAATTATACGAAGGATAGATTATTCGTTGATATGTCTAAAAATCAACGATATAGAGTATTGTACAAAGTGAAAGATATCGCCACTTGCCTTGTAGAGTATGTAAAAGTTTTAGGATGATTGGGAAATTGATCGTTATAAGAATGCCAACTTAGGTTGTTGTTTTTGATCTATGATCAAGACGTTGTAAATAGTTGTGTCTTAATCATGATAACAGTCGGGAAAAAAGTGTCTAGAAACTTGTATCTTAAGTCTTAATCTATTTGTTTCTTGATTTTATTTAACAACAATGTACTTCCCTCTCACCTAATGATTAGCCACTGGTTTTACGCGAATAAGGATTCATACGAACATGCATGTCTATCCCGGCGTTTCGGGTGTGTATGCATGTCTTGTACCTTGTTGGTTTACGACTTTTGGTGAAAGTTATAAGGTTCCTACCCTATATCATTCTTCATCCTAACCGTTGGTTAAATTCGAATGGGGATGTGATCGAACACACATGTCTATCCCGGCGTTCCGGGTGTGTATGTGTGCTTCAGCTGCCTTGTTGGAGTGGTACTTCTGGTGAAAGATTGTAGAATGATCAAACCGTACGCCTTTCCATACAAAAACCCATATTTACCTTTATAAACTTGTTACTCCTTGGCTTTAGTGGTGGAGATGTGTATCCTTGCCAAGCTTATGATAGAATACTCGTCACGACCGAGCAATTGAGCGAATTAGTTACATGTTACCACATAGATTAGTTGAGTGATTTGAGTGTTTTCATCTTCCTATTTTGTGAGGTGTTTGGTTGTGTACTTGTAATAGATCGAATAAGTGCTTTAACATTATAAACTTCTAAAGGCTACTTGAGGACAAGTAGGATTCAAGTAGGGGGATATTTGATGACATCAAATAACGTCTATTTTATAGCATCATTTATCCCATGTTATTAACCCATTTTGTATAGTTATTGCAAAGAATTGTTACTTAATCGTTTATATTTGAGAATTGCAGTAAATATGGAGTAATTCGTGAAAGTTAGCAAAAGGCCCGCATCCTGGAGCTTAAACAAAGATATTTTGAAGATTACTATTCCGAAGACCAATACGCCGTATCTATCAAGGAAGATATGGCATATCCGTGCCTGCACTCACCAAAGACCACGGAGGAATAAGCTCAATACACCGTATCCAGAGGACTCAATACGCCGTATTCAAGATATGGAATCAATATAATATTATGGAAGATATCAAGCGTGGTCCCAACTCCAAGAAATCCCCAATACGCCGTATCTAACTCTTGGATACGCCGTATCTAACCGACTTCCAGACCCTATAAATACAAAACTCAAAAACGAGTTTTAAGTGTGCTAAATTATATTCTCGATACCTAAACCACAAAAGTCGATTTCTAGAAGAGAAAAAGAGCAAATAGGTGATCAACGTATCAATTCCATAGAGACACGTGAAATTCCTAATACTTTAGGTAAATCAATCATTTTTGGTATCATTCGTTAACTTGGTTAATTTACATTGGCTAAATTATTACTCTTGTATTTATTATGACGTTTGAAGGCTAAAACCTTCAGGTATTAGCCATTATTATGAAGATCTAAATGTTTGGTATTTGTTTATATCGAGTTCTTGATTTATCGTTGAGTGCTTGTTTATGTTTATCAATTTATACTTGTTTACGCGCTTTTGTATGCGACCTATCATTCAACTGGATCTAGCAAAGTGGACCAAGCGGATCTAGAGTCCGAGATAGGCCTCCATATAGTAAATTTATACATTATAATAATAGTTTCATATTGCAATTTATATATCTATAATAATAGGATTACAAATATTGACCTATCTTTGCCTTTAGATTAGTGAGCTTAGTTGGACCATTAGGTGACCCTTGGGATCAACAAGTACATTTTAAATGAATTGGTAAAGACTCGGATAGTGGACTACTAGCATATAAAGAGCCATTAAGAAGTAAGTAGGTAAAGTCTCTATGAGCTAGGGTTTAACAAGATCACCATTGCTTTATTCCCTAAGATAGATTATAATCAGAAAATAAGTATGCTTTATGCGGATGCTTTAATTGTGACAGAATTAATGTGTCTTGGTCTTAGGATGATGTAACACCTAAGTCTTAAGAATGATATGCCACCTCGAGAGAAGAAATCATTGCACTAAATAAACAAACCAACGTTCTAATCGGATTAATAATGGTTAATACAGTTTTCTTATATAAGGTTCAACCACTCTTTTATCTTTTGTCTATCAGCCTGCGTGGGTAATAGTATCTTGAATTAATTGTAGTCACCAACCAAACCGTGTCAGTCTCTTAGGCTGAAAACCCCGCTTTTACCATTATAACTAGGATTTAGACTGACATAGGTTTAACATAGGATTAGAATAGAATTAACATAGATTAGATAACCAAGATATTAATTAAATTGATAGATTTAACTTCCTCTCAGTGATCGACACCTTACTTACCACGAAACTACTACCGATCGGGTACATTGCCCGTTAAAGTGTTGTTTTTGGTTAAGTCGGAAAAATATAAATTTAAAACTTGAATCAATAAAATATACACCACACAACGACACATCAATGAGACTCTGGTATCCAAAGGATTCTGGATTTGAACTAACCGCATTTTCAGATGTTGATCATGCCGGATGCATTGATACTCGCAAAAGCACTTCTGGAGGAATACAGTTCCTAGGTGATAAGTTAGTTAGTTGGATGTCAAAGAAGCAGGACTGCACTGCAATGTCATCAGCAGAAGCAGAGTACGTGGTGTTATCTGCAAGTTGTGCTCAAGTAATGTGGATGATGACACATCTTAATGATTATGGCTTTGATTACAACAAAATACCATAGTACTGCGACTCTCAGTCAGCCATAGTAATATCATGCAACCCTGTGCAACACTCTCGTACCAAGCATATCAATGTTCGTTACCACTTTATCAAGGAACATGTTGAACGTGGTATAATTGAATTGTATTTTTTCAGAACTAAATACCAATTAGCTGACATGTTTACTAAAGTCTTACCAGAAGATATGTTTCAGTATCTCATCATACGAATTGGTATGAGATGTTTGACTCTAGCAGAACTGGAGGTTCTGGCAAATGAATCTGCTTGATATATTCATGAAACATCGACATGTAAATATTTTTAAAAAATACAAAAATATAAAACCTATAAAACCAAAATACAAAAATATAAAATTTCAAAAAGAAAATACAAAATCAGAAAATCAAAAATTCCAAAAAGAATCTTCTCGACATGTCTCTTGGAATCGATAACATTTACGTACCTAGAAATGTCGATTAACATTGACACGAGTGTGTAAATGAAGTTCGAGCAAGAGTTCAAAAGTTTCAAAACATGTCATTTCTAATTTTCTTAATGGCTTATGTGCACATCAGTACATAACCCGGACTTCAAATAAAGGAAAATTTATCTATAAAGATAACTTATCCTAACAACGAGAAAATCAACTTTTCTCGGTCTTGAGCGATTTACACAAGACATTCAAAGTTTTGAGCTCAAGAAAAGGAAAGTGTACGCAAAAGTGCATTGATCCTTAGCGTTAGAAGAGAAGTCTTCTAACATGTGGTTTTTCAAATGTTGAATATAATTTTTCAAGAATTTCTCAATGACAATTCAAAATCTTTCAAAATTGTGTGTTCAACACTCCATCCCTCACAAAGGTTTTCAAGACAATCATTTTTTAACAAATGGTATCATTATTATAAATGAGTCAACTTTTGAGGGGGATTTTTTCGAAAACCAAAGTTTTAATGATTTTGGATACATCATCTCACGATAATTTTTATGTATTCAAAACATTACGAAAAGTCTCTTAATAACAACTCGGTAATAATAAAAACTTAATTTTGAATGTTTGTTATAAGATGATTACGTGTTTGAGCACACTTTTTCAAGAATTCTTCAATGACAATTCATAATCTTTCAAAATTGTGTGCTCAACACTGTCTCAACCTTAATTTTATACTCTTTTTAGAACTTGGTATCATTTTCTTTGGTGTCAAACATATGTAAAATTGAGGGGGAGCAAAAAAAGTTCCACATAATTCATGCCGAAACACATCTATCTCCTTAAAGTTTTTATGATAAATTTTAATCACTTGGTATTTCAAAACTAAGTGACTTAGTGTTTAAAATAAGGGGAGAAATGTGATTAAAATGTGATCTAGACAAATAATAAGTGATCTAAAGACTCAAAGTGCTTTATACTCTTACCCACATGTGCGAAACGCTTTTGATTATCGATGCACGTGTGTAGGGGGAGTTTTTCAAAAGATGAAACTTTCATAGTGTTAAATGTTTTGATATTCTATCAAACACTTTGATTGAATTTCAAGGTTTTATGGTTACGATCAAATGCCCAACAACCTATTAACTCATGAAGATTCTGAAGTCATAAGGTGGTTAGGTTAGGTATTAGTCCTATGATACAACCAGAACCGGAGGGATCTACCCAAGGACATCCCATAGTTAGAAATAATAGTCCTTAGGTATGATTTGGAGAAAAATGAGAAACGGGAATAATGCTGACTAAGACATGAGTTAACACTAGAACAATCATAACAATGTGTTAGAAATGACGTCTTCGCAAGCATTGAAGGGGTTGAAGAATGAAAAATGAATGTAAGGATAAAGGGTCTAAAGAAAAAAGCCCTCCACACAAGTTAGGCAGAAACCGGGTCAATACATATGCTATCGGTTTTCACAAAGATGAATTATGGTATTGAAGACAAGACATCATGGACCTAGTGATGCACTGCACAACCCTTCCCATCCATTAAAGTTTCTCTCAACAGATACTTGTCTCATTTGTCATGAAGATACACACGACTTCTATTGACTTTCTCACTCCGAGTTAGTTGATATTGAATAGGTGGCAGTCAGCTCCAGCCTCTGATTACTAAAATCGAAACGCACAAATCGAGTCTAGAGCCAAGAGATCAATAAATAAATCTATTTAAGACACATTCCATGACAAACACTTGTTGAACACCATTAAGTTCACAAGCTGTTAACACGAGTCCAATGCATTATCCTTGTGATTTTGCCAGAACATCTGAGTGATACTATTTAGTATTCACAGTGACGATGGAAATCCTTCCAGTGTCAACATTAAATAGCACTGCGCTAGGTGACTTGCGAGATTCTTTATGAATCAAGCTTGTGCTAACTGGATATCGATTTGGTCCAGTCTATGAATTGACGACTCAATCGGTGAGATAGTAACTCACTGTTTCACTGTTACCGTGTTGTCTGCTTTGAGACACTCTAGTAACGAGAATGGCTAGTACAACTACGAAACCCTGTCAAGGAGATTCTTTCGAATTCTACCTAATCATAGGCAGTATTTATACTGATTTAACGGAAAACCGTGGTTATTGAAACCGTATTCGACGAAGTGACAAAGACACATTCGTCCATATCTATTGTTTATCACTAACCTAAACATGCAGGTTTTCCCGACGGTAGCAGCATTTAGTCCATGGCGAGTCAGATTCATTACCACATGCTCATGCTTAAACTACAAAGACATACTATAAGCATCAAGATTCAAGAATCAAGAAAGCTCAAGTTCAAAGAGAAAGACTTCCGCAAACTCTGATATTCAAGATCTTCTTAAAGATATCAAGATTATCATGACAAATATTGTTAAGGGAGATTGTTAGCAAGCTTTAGAAATGATGCAAAGTATGAGCATGTTGGTCAAGACACAAGATCACATTTGACCAACAGCTCATCTTTATTCTTGTTTGTTTTCATAAGTTACGTTTGTCTTTCTTATGTTGTGATTTGGTTTATTAGCACAATTGATGCATGTTAATCTTCAGATTGGCCTCTCAATCTTAAGTGTTTTTGCCTATGTAACGGGCTGGGGTGTAGGATTTCACCTACATCTTTTGTACTTAAACGTTTTTTGGTGTAATACATTTTACCAGGGAAACCCTTTACCTAAAAAAAGACACAAGATCGCAAGGTGGCAAGGAACTCAAGGAGAAAGATTTAAAGATCTCAGAATCAAAGACCAAGTCAAAAGACAATGACAAAGGCTCAAGATCAAAGATCACACAGCATGAAGGAACAAGCCTACAACAAAGATAAAGACCAAGACTCAAGAACTCAGCGACAAAGCAATCTCCACAAGTCTATGGAAGCAAGATTCAAAGACCACGCTTCGAGGGAGATTGTTAGCCTCAAAATATTAAGTCAAACAAGGAATCACGGTCTTTAATCACAATACATTGTAATAGGCTAGAAAGGGATATTGGGCTCGTTAGTTAATCTAATATTGTATATATATCGGGCTAAAGCCCAAAGCAAACCCGAGCCCATCCCACCATAAGAAAACCCACGGCTCAAAGCCAAGGGTATAAATACCCCTTCTCCACACATGGAGAAGGGTTGGTTGTTTATTTTGTGTGTAAACATTTCACATAGTTCAATCCATCCTTCCTTTCTCTCTTTACTTTCTTTGTCTAAACTTCTTCTATTTTCTTCTTATTTGATTCGTGTAATATGGAAGTGAAATGATAATATTGGTTCCTTTAGTCTGCCTCTATGTCCGCTTCCAAGAGGATCCTAAAACCTCTTATCTTGAAGCGGTTAAGCGTATCTTTCGATACATTAAAGGCACTATGCACTTAGGATTATGGTATCCTAAGAGGACCGGCATAGAAACCGTAGTATATGCCGACTCTGATCATGCGGGAGATTATGTAGACCGAAAAAGCACTAGCGGTATTTGTGCATTCATAGGATGTTGTCTAACATCGTGGTTCTCGAAGAAACAAACCGCTCTTGCTATATCCACGACCAAAGCCGAATACGTAAGCGCCGAAAAGGCATGTAAACAAGCATTATGGATGAAACAAGCTCTTATCGACATTCGACTCGGTCCCGATAATGTGCGATAACAAAGGCGCGATTGACCTTAGCAAAAACCCGGTGCAACTCTCATGAACTAAACACATCGAAATTCGTCACCAAAGTATTTTAAGCATTTTTAATTTGCGAAATACATATTAAAACGTCACTCCTTCCAAAATCTTGGTCTAAATTTGTTTTAAAAAACCTCCACTAGAGGCGGCCCCCATATCGATATGGGACCGCCACCAGTGATACATCTTATGTCTGCACCCTCATTTGATAAACACACAAACAAACACCCTCTTCTTTTGCAGACCTACGGCGAAACACAACCAAAACCTACCAAATCTCGAAATCATCCATAATAACCAAAATTGAAGATTAAATCAACATCAATAATCAATCCTAACATTATAAACATCATCAATTGTAAGTCATTTCATCAATTTTCTTCTTAATATGTGTCTAGGGTTTATTTGAACATAAAATCAAAAATTAGGGATTTTCATTTTCCTCTTGTTTTTGTGCAATTAGGATTACAATAACACAATGTATAACTAATATGATTCCCATAGACTTAGGATTTGCATAATTGAGTGTGTTTGATAAACATTTTTTTTGTTGAACAAAACCCCAATTTCTTTTCGAAATTATTCACGTTAGGAACATCGTAAAAATGTTTTAATGCGTTGATAATACACTCTAAAAATGTTTTTGCATTCATGCATAGTGATCTCAAGAACATCATTCGAAATATTTAATCAATGAATATTTTTGATATGTTTGGATGAGCAAAAGTGAATAAAGGAGCGTTTGGGTTAACTCATAGTTTTTTATTTAGAGTCGAGTTAGCCGAAACTCCACATTTGTTGCATATAGGCACACACTAGATGTCTTTTTGAAAGGCAATCGAAAATTGAGAATGACACATACTAAAATCCTCTTATTATTGATTAGGTAAAAAAGATGCATACAATTGATAAGTAAATTCTTACAACAAAACTCTAGACACACCATCATTTTAAAAGATGTTATCTGTAAAAATATCTAATCGACCAATTCATGAAGGTAGAATTGTTGATACAACACTCGATTCTTAAGAAAACTTAGAAGAGACTCTTCACAAAGTAGGAATTAACCCCTTCCTCCACTTAAGTGGAAATTTTTATCCAAAATTCATAATTAAATTTTATCAAACATTCAAACTTGTTTTAATTGATGATCTCTGGGTCATATTCTTTGAAATAAATGGAAAAAGAACATTTGCGTCTTTTAGAGACTTTGGACACTACTTAATCTTCCTTTTGAAGGACATTGTTTTTATAACAATGAATGGTCTCTTAAGTCTATTCTTCATCATAACTCTTCTCCAACCAAATATCCTTTTTATACGAAACTAGTTCATCATACCTCAATAATCTACACATCACTAAAAAGCATCTAAATGGCTTCAAGTTCGAATTTGAGGATCCATGTAATCTCTTCACTAAAGATATTTGTCATTATCTAAAAATGGCACATATTCTTATTCGCGAGAACATTATGTGCACCGTTGATATTGACAAAGATCACTTGTCGGCTTGTGAAGCCTATATGCTCTACTGCATAACCTCTTCCACCTCATTCAATATTTCTCTCTTAATCATAAATCGAATAAATGATTTCAAGCATCACCTTAATGGCATCTTGCCATACGGTCTTTTACTCTCAAAATTTCTCGACAAACTAACCGGGTACTCCCCAAATGATCATAAATACATCTCTCAGCCAACAAAAATAAATCCTCTATCTAATCTCTCAAATGAGGAAATTCCAGAAGATGTTCGGTGTGCCCATCATAATCATCATAAGTAAATTAGATGTTGCATAAGAACCAAATGTAACACGATTACACGTTAGGACAACTTTGTCTGTAGAATTGAACTAGATATTATTATGACATATTTTAGTATGTGTATAACTTCTCTTAACTATATCTTATGCTTCTTCTTGCTCAATATGTATTATCTTAATTGCATGATGGAATTAGGCTAGATTATCCATTTTATTTGGTACTTGACTAAATTAGTTAATTCTTGGGAAATATGAGTTGTTGAACCAATCCTCTCTAGTCTTCTCTTTTCTGCACAAAATAGAAAAAGAGGGAATTATGGAAAATTTCATAACCCCTAGAAAACAGCCCCCGTAAATAACATGCGCCCCCTCATATATCTGGGACCACCCTCCCATTTACGGGACCGCCCCTAGTGGTCACGAACTTTTTACTGTTCCCTCTTTTTATACTATCTTTGACCATCCTCACACTAGACTTTTCTGGTCTTTCTCTGTTTAGCAACGCAATTTTTGAAATCTCTATCACCCAACACCATGATTTTCTTAAACTTCTTCTCCAATCCCATTATATAAACCCTCAATCTTCTTTACTCTTCATCATCTTATCACTTCTTTTCCTACTCTTCTTCATCTATCATGTCTTCTTCTCGAAAATCATCTTACGACTACTCAAGACGACACCAAATGTCTATAATAGACACTTGGAGACACAACACTTTTCTACCACCTTCACCTCCTCTTTCACCCAACATTTCGCCACCACATTCTCCAAATATTACCAATCCTCCATATCCAACCTCTAAACCACCATATCAAACTAAGGAGCAAATCATGAATGGACTAAATCAACTTCATCACCTATCCAACATCATTGAAACCGAGATTCAATGTGTAGCAAATGCTTCTACACAATCTCCTTCGTCGCCACCTTCACCGTCAACAACCATAATTCACACCGCCATAAACGACCAAGTCACATTTCATTCCAGTTTTTGTCATTGTTTCATGTACACTCGAACTCTCTTTCATAATTTAAGAGATGACATTCATCGTCTTGAGTCCCTCCTCACTACTCCACTAACTCAAGGTCATGTTCTACCTAACAATGTCTCACCAACCTCTCCTCTATCACCTCTACATTAATGATCATCCATCCTTTAGTTAAAGCATCTCTTAGACATCAAGAATCAACTAGTCTAGCTCTAGTTTAGGATATCTCTTTATGTTATATTTCTATGTTTAATTTCTAGTCTTGTAACATTCATGCTCTCAAGTATAAATTTGCTTTATTATTATCAATGAATGGATTTCTATTATTAAGGGTGGTTTGCATGTATATTTTTAGGTGGCTACTTCTTTTCTATTAAGCCATATCTTGCTATATATATTTGTCATTATGTTGCTACAAGTTGAAATATATATTGCACTTGCTTTCTCTAACTCGGTTTTATACGAAACTAGTTCATCAAAGCCAATAAACTACACATCACTATAAAGCATCTAAAATGGCTTCAGTTCTGAATTTCGAGGATCCATGTAACTCTTCACTAAAGATATTTGTCAATATCTAAAAACGCACATAAATCTATCGCTAGAACATTATGTGGCACCGTATGTATATTGACAAAGATAACTTGTCGAGCTTGTGAAGCCTAAATGCTGCTACTGCATAACCACTCTACCCTCATTCAATATTTCTCACTTTACATAAATTGAATAAATGATTTCAAGCATCGCCTTAATGGCATCTTGCCATACGGTCTTTTACTCTCAAAATTTCTCGACAAACTAACCGGGTACTCCCCAAATGATCATAAATACATCTCTCAGCCAACAAAAATAAATCCTCTATCTAATCTCTCAAATGAGGAAATTCCAGAAGATGTTCGGTGTGCCCATCATAATCATCATAAGTAAATTAGATGTTGCATAAGAACCAAATGTAACACGATTACACGTTAGGACAACTTTGTCTGTAGAATTGAACTAGATATTATTATGACATATTTTAGTATGTGTATAACTTCTCTTAACTATATCTTATGCTTCTTCTTGCTCAATATGTATTATCTTAATTGCATGATGGAATTAGGCTAGATTATCCATTTTATTTGGTACTTGACTAAATTAGTTAATTCTTGGGAAATATGAGTTGTTGAAACACAATCCTCTCTAGTCTTCTCTTTTCTGCACAAAATAGAAAAAGAGGGAATTCTGGAAAATTTCATAACCCCTAGAAAACAGCCCCCGTAAATAACATGCGCCCCCTCATATATCTGGGACCGCCCTCCCATTTACGGGACCGCCCCTAGTGGTCACGAACTTTTTACTGTTCCCTCTTTTTATACTATCTTTGACCATCCTCACACTAGACTTTTCTGGTCTTTCTCTGTTTAGCAAAGCAATTTTTGAAATCTCTATCACCCAACACCATGATTTTCTTAAACTTCTTCTCCAATCCCATTATATAAACCCTCAATCTTCTTTACTCTTCATCATCTTATCACTTCTTCTCCTACTCTTCTTCATCTATCATGTCTTCTTCTCGAAAATCATCTTACGACTACTCAAGACGACACCAAATGTCTATAATAGACACTTGGAGACACAACACTTTTCTACCACCTTCACCTCCTCTTTCACCCAACATTTCGCCACCACATTCTCCAAATATTACCAATCCTCCATATCCAACCTCTCAACCACCATATCAAACTAAGGAGCAAATCGTGAATGGACTAAATCAACTTCATCACCTATCCAACATCATTGAAACCGAGATTCAATGTGTAGCAAATGCTTCTACACAATCTCTTTCATCGCTACCTTCACCATCAACAACCATAATTCACACCACCATAAACGACCAAGTCACATTTCATTCCGGTTTTTGTCACTGTTTCATGTACACCCAAACTCTCTTTCATAAGTTAAGAGATGACATTCATCGTCTTGAGTCCATCCTCACTACTCTACCAACTCAAGGTCATGTTCTACCTAACAATGCCTCACCAACCTCTCCTCTATCACCTCTACATTAATGATCATCCATCCTTTAGTTAAAGCATCTCTTAGACATCAAGAATCAACTAGTCTAGCTCTAGTTTAGGATGTCTCTTTATGTTATGTTTCTATGTTTAATTTCTAGTCTTGTAACATTCATGCTCTCAAGTATAAATTTGCTTTATTATTATGAATGAATGGATCTCTATTATTAAGGGTGGTTTGCATGTATATTTTTAGGTGGCTACTTCGTTTCTATTAAGCCATATCTTGCTATATATATTTTTCATTATGTTGCTACAAGTTAGAATATATATTGCACTTGCTTTCTCTAACTCGGTTTTGTAGCAATTGACCATAGCTCGATCCCTTGGTGCCGCAAACGAGCGGGAGTATACATCAAGGGGGAGCTTTAGCATTGTTGATTTCTTTCTCTTCTCAGCTCGACGATTTACCTTTTTGAATTCGACAAAAAGAAAGACAAAATGGATTAAAACTCATTAATAATTTGAATTTTTTTATGTTTATATAAAATGAGTTTATGTTTGTCATCATCAAAAAAGGGGACATTGTTAATACAAATAATGTCTAAAAACGTTATTTATATTTTTTTCGACTCCTCTACGTTAAGAAGATGATAAAATGTAAAAACTTCTACGATAAAAATACACGTTTACACGTTATTAATCGTAAACTTCTATTTCGACGTAAATCACTTAAGGTATGTATAAAAAAATCATTAAACATAATTAGTGATCAAGAAAATAAATTCCAGAAGATGTTCGGTGTGCCCATCATAATCATCATAAGTAAATTAGATGTTGCATAAGAACCAAATGTAACACGATTACACGTTAGGACAACTTTGTCTATAGAATTGAACTAGATATTATTATGACATATTTTAGTATGTGTATAACTTCTCTTAACTATATCTTATGCTTCTGATTGCTCAATATGTATTATCTTAATTGCATTAGGCTAGATTACCCATTTTATTTGGTACTTGACTAAATTAGTTGATTCTTGGGAAATAGGAGTTGTTAAAACACAACCCTCTCTAGCCTTCTCTTTTCTACACAAAATAGAAAAACAGGGAATTCTGGAAAATTTCATAACTCCTAGAAAACGGCCCTCGTAAATAACTAGCGGCCATCTCATATATCTGGGACCGCCCTCCCATTTACGGGACTGCCCTCAGTGGTCACGAACTTTTTATTGTTCCCTCTTTTTCTGTATCTTTGATCCCTACACTAGACTTTGATAGTCTTTCTTTGTTTAGCCAAGCAATTTTTGGATTCTCTATCACCCAACACCATGCTTTTCTTAAACTTCTTCTCCAATCCTATTATATAAACCCTCTATATTCTTCACTCCTCATCATCTTATCACTTCTTCTCCTACTCTTCTTTATCTACCATGACTTCTTCTCGAAAATCTTCTTTTGACTACTCAAGAAGACACTGAATGTCTATAATAGACACTTGGAGACACAACACTCTTCTACCACCTTCACCTCCTCTTTCACCCAACATTTCATCACCACATTCTCCAAACATTACCAACCCTCTATCTCCAACCACTCAACCACCAAATCAAACTAGGGAGCAAATCGTGAATGAACTAAATTAACTTCATCACCTATCCAACATCATTGAAACCGAACTTCAACGTGTAGCAAATTCTTTTACGCAAACTCCTCTGTCGCTACCTTCACTATCAACAACCATAATTCACCCCGCCATAAACGCCAAGACATCATTTCCATTCCCGGAGTTTTTTGTCATGTTTCCTGTAGCACCCGAACTCTCTTTTTATAAGTTACGAGATGACAGTCATCGTCTTGAGTCCCTCCTCACTACTCCACCAACTCAAGGTCATGTTCTACCTAACAATGCCTCACCAACCTCTCCTCTATCACCTCTACATTAATGCTCATCCATCCTTTAGTTAAATCATCTCTTAGACATCAAGAATCAACTAGTCTAGCTCTAGTATTAGGCTGTCTCTTTATATTAATTTCTATTGTTAATTCTAGTTCTTTGTAACATTCATGCTCTCAAAGTATAAATTTGCTTATTATTATGAATTGAAAGGAAAGATTTCTATCATTAAGGGTGGTTTGCAAGTATAATTATTTAGTGGCTACTTCTTTTCTATTAAGCCATATCTTGCTATATATATTTGTCATTATGTTGCTACAAGTTGGAATATATATTGCACTTGCTTTCTCTAACTCGGTTTTATACGAAACTAGTTCATCCTACCTCAATAATCTACACATCACTAAAAAGCGTCTAAACGGCTTCAAGTTCGAATTTGAGGATCCATGTAATCTCTTCACTAAAGATATTTGTCATTATCTAAAAACGGCACATATTCTTATTCGCGAGAACATTATGTGCACCGTTGATATTGACAAAGATCACTTGTCGGCTTGTGAAGCCTATATGCTCTACTGCATAACCTCTTCCACCTCATTCATATTTTCTCTTCATCATAAATCAAAGAAATGATTCCAAGCATCGCCCTAATGGTATCTTGCCATACGGTCTTTTGCTCTTAAAATTTCTCGACAAACAAACCAGGTATTCTCCAAATGATCATAAATACATCTCTCACCCAACAAAAATGAATCTTCTATCTAATCTCTTAAATGAGGAATTTCCATAAAAAAAAAAAGGGGGAAAAAGAAGATGTTTCGGTGTCCCATTCATAATCCATCATAAGGTAAATAGATGTTCATAAGAACCAAATGTAACACGATTACACGTTAGGACAACTTTGTCTGTAGAATTGAACTAGATATTATTATGACATATTTTAGTATGTGTATAACTTCTCTTAACTATATCTTATGCTTCTTCTTGCTTAATATGTATTATCTTAATTGCATGATGGAATTAGGCTAGATTATCCATTTTATTTGGTACTTGACTAAATTAGTTAATTCTTGGGAAATATGAGTTGTTGAAACACAATCCTCTCTAGTCTTCTCTTTTCTGCACAAAATAGAAAAAGAGGGAATTCTGGAAAATTTAATAACCCCTAGAAAATAGCCCCTGTAAATAACATGCGCCCCCTCATATATCTGGGACCGCCCTCCCATTTACGGGACCGCCCCCAATGGTCACGAACTTTTTACTGTTCCCTCTTTTTATACTATCTTTGACCATCCTCACACTAGACTTTTCTGGTCTTTCTCTGTTTAGCAAAGCAATTTTTGAAATCTCTATCACCCAACACCATGATTTTCTTAAACTTCTTCTCCAATCCCATTATATAAACCCTCAATCTTCTTTACTCTTCATCATCTTATCACTTCTTCTCCTACTCTTCTTCATCTATCATGTCTTCTTCTCGAAAATCATCTTACGACTACTCAAGACGACACCAAATGTCTATAATAGACACTTGGAGACACAACACTTTTCTACCACCTTCACCTCCTCTTTCACCCAACATTTCGCCACCACATTCTCCAAATATTACCAATCCTCCATATCCAACCTCTCAACCACCATATCAAACTAAGGAGCAAATCGTGAATGGACTAAATCAACTTCATCACCTATCCAACATCATTGAAACTGAGATTCAATGTGTAGCAAATGCTTCTACACAATCTCCTTCGTCGCCACCTTCACCATCAACAACCATAATTCGCACCGCCATAAACGACCAAGTCACATTTCATTCTGGTTTTTGTCATTGTTTCATGTATACCTGAACTCTCTTTCATAAGTTAAGAGATGACATTCATCGTCTTGAGTCCCTCCTCACTACTCCACCAACTCAAGGTCATGTTCTACCTAACAATGCCTCACCAACCTCTCCTCTATCACCTCTACATTAATGATCATCCATCCTTTAGTTAAAGCATCTCTTAAACATCAAGAACCAACTAGTCTAGCTCTAGTTTAGGATATCTCTTTATGTTATGTTTCTATGTTTAATTTCTAGTCTTGTAACATTCATGCTCTCAAGTATAAATTTGCTTTATTATTATGAATGAATGAATTTCTATTATTATGGGTGGTTTGCATGTATATTTTTAGGTGGCTACTTCTTTTCTATTAAGCCATATCTTGCTATATATATTTGTCATTATGTTGCTACAAGTTGGAATATATATTGCACTTGCGTTTCTAACTCGGTTTTATAGCAAGATTCCATAAGCTCGATCCCTTGGTGCCCCAAACGGAGGGGGGGAAGTTAACATCAAGATGGAGTATTAACATCGTCGATTTCTTTCTCTTCTCAACTAGAAGATCTACCTTTTTGGATTCGACAAAAAGAGGGAGAAATGGATTAAAACTCATTAATAATTTGAATTTTTTTATATAAAATAAGTTTATATTTTGTCATCATCAAAAATAAGGACATTGTTAATACAAATAATGTCTAAAAACGTTATTTATATTTTTTCGATTCCTCTACGTTATGAAGATGACAAAATGTAAAAACTTCTACGATAAAAATACACGTTTACACGTTATTAATCGTAAACTTCTATTTCGACATAAATCACTTAAGGTATGTATAAAAAAATCATTAAACATGATTAGTGATCAAGAAAACTATTTTTCTTAAACCTTACATTTCTACAAAAGTATTTTTACAAAATAAAAAATACACAAAATATTTTTATTTATAAAAGAAATGTTTTAATTAATTATAAATATTCAAAATCTGGTTTTCTCCTAAAATAGAAGCTTCTACACCAGATTTAACTTTCCCCACTACAGAACAAAAATGGGAGCGTCCACTACAAAAAAATGTCATTTAGTGGCACACACTATTAGTGGCAGAAATGTTATGTGTCATTGTATCACGTTTGTAGTGGCAGATTTTTATGTGTCACTAAAGAAGTTACTCCTTTAGTAGCACTTTATGCATTGTGTCACCAATGTGCTTTGTTTTTAATGACACAAATCTTGATTTGTAATTATAAGCAAGTAAAATTTGTGGCACATATATAGTTTCTGCCATTAATATTTCTTGATATATTTTTTTATTTTACGAGATGTGCCACTAATGCCTAAAATGCATCCTTAAAAATTTGGGCTGACCTATTTTTTGGAACTCCCTCCTGGCCTCGATCTAATATGACGGCGCACATCATTTTCCTTTCCGTCGAACCTCCAGCGGCTCCATCGGCTTATTTTTATTCTGGTAAGAAGTTTTCATTCATCATTTTCAAGTTTTATTATTTTTATTTAATTGGTTCAAGTAAGAAAATAATAAGAATTGGTCAAAATTATACATTCAATTCATATATATGGGATTTTGTTTGACATCACTAATTAGGTACGTATAATTTTTGCTAAAGGTAAGATTATTGTCCATTTTCTTTTAACTTTCGTTAGGGGCTTCTACCATATGAAGTTATTTAGATTCCTATCTGAATAAATTTATGATTTTTTGGTTAGGATTACGGATGTTCAATGATACATGAAAAGGTGTTGACGATTACGCAAATAACTGGTTGTAAGAGATAAATATTGATGCTTTCAGAATAATGTGTTACCATTAGAAAGCCATTTATCTCAAGTCGGTAGTGCCTCGTCAATCATTGAATTTGTTTATATTTTATCTAACTAAACCTTATTTAAATGGAGTTAGGTTGTTACTTAATTCGTTATGTATTTGATTAAGGCCATCAACATGAGTTGTTAGTTCACTAATATATTAGAAGTACTTTTGACAGTTTTCACATTGGACATTACATACAGTTATGGAATCTATTTCGCGTATACATTACTAATCAACTATGAGTACTTTAAAAGTTTTATATGCACTTTTAGTGTGGTAGATATAAATTCATTAAATTGTAACTTTGTAATAATGTGTTTTGCATTATTTCATTAGTTATGTTGCAGAAAGGAGCCAATGAACAAAGTTTCAATGCTAATTAAGGAACAAACCAAATTGACCCATGTTTAAGTAAGTTTGCTAAATCACTACTTATAAGTACCATATTCATGTGTCTCATGTGTTACAATAGGTGCCACTGATATATACTAGTTTATTTTTTTTTGTGTTTTAACTTTATAAAGTTATGGTACATTAGATAGTTTTTGGTCTTTTTTGCTAGACTTACTTGAGATTTAGACTTGTGAATTGTATTCTTTTGTTGATATATCTATCTTTCATTGATTTTGGAGAAGGTTTTCATCAAGGATTAACTTTCTACGCAGGGGATCTAAACAAATCATGCATGAACTTTTCATTTAAAGGTACAATTTTATTTTATGCACTCTTGTCACACTTTGTCTAACTTATATTTAAAACAAATGTTTATGTATCTTTATTCTTTAGCTTATCGCTGGAGTAGTAAATATCTATGGTCACAATGAATTTCTTATCTCATATTCGACTTTTTGTATTTTGTTCCTTATCTACAGATATAGTGTTTTGGGAGCTACCAGCAAATTTGTGTACCATGGATGAAATAGTTGGTCATTTGTAGGTTTAGGCCTCCTTTTCTATAATTTGTTAGAGATTTGGAATTGAATCGTTTGTATCTTTATGTAGCAAGCCTATTGGTCGCTTGTGTTATGTAGTTATGTGTGGGAAAATATTGTTCAAGTATACTTTGGTTAAAGAAAATATTCTTATCATCTCTTGTAGTCAATATTTGTTTTGTTACAATTTGATTTAAGAATAAATAATGTTAATGTGAAACAAAATTATATTGTAATTCGTTTTATTGCTTAATATATATGCCACTAAAAGTTTAAAACCAGTAGATGGAATTGCCATTACATGAAGTAAATAATGACACACATTATGTGTCACAATATCTCTACAATTCTTCTGTAACACAATACAAAGTGCCACTAAAACCCAAAAGGGTTGCCGCAACACACCTGAAAAGTGCCACTAAAACCATTTAGTGACAGCGTCATTAGTGACACTTTTATTTTCTGCCACTGATTCCCATCCTAGCCTTTAGTGGCACATATCTAATCTTTTGTGGCACTTTTTGTGTGCCACTAAATGGCGTTTTTTTTGTAGTGGTCTACCTAGGGGCGGCAACTGATACGCACGATGGCCCTCGAATTTATCTGGGACCGCCGGGACCGCCCACAGGAGACGTTATCCTGTCTTGGCTATAAATACTGCACTCACTACAAGAAAAAGGTCCTTTAGTGACACTTTTTTTGGTGACACATGTAAAAAGTGTCAACAAAAATCCACATATCTTTACACTTTTAAAAAGAGTGAGCATAGTTTCAGTTTTATCCACACATTTTGAAAAGTGTAAGTAAAAGTGTAAGTTTTGCTGACAAAATTTTAAAAGTGTGAGGAGATGTGAACTGTTTTGCTTACATATTATAAAAAGTGTTAGGATATGTGAAGTTTTACCTACACTTTTTGTAAAGTGTGTATAAAAGTCTAGTGTTTACCTACACTTTTTAAAATGTGTAGGCAAAACTATAATTTTACTTACGTTTTTTAAGGAATGTGACTATGTGAGTAGAAATTTTATTTAAACTACGAAATCAAAAGTCTATGCTTTTACCCACATTTTTTAATAAGCATGAGTAAATTTATTGTTTTACCTACACTTTTTAATAAGTTTGAGCAAATGTTTACTTTTACCTACACTTAAAAAAATGTGAATAAAAATTATATGTCTTATCTACTGTTTTTTTTTAAATATTGTGTTATACTGTAACTTTTCTTTTACTAACAAAATAATGTTGGCGTGACTCCTTTTGGTTAAAAAAATTTCACGTGTGTTATAAATTTAACTTAAATAAACTTACCGCACAATTACATAAACATCATTCCACCAATACCCAGTTAAACAAAAATTGTTAATTGCTCAAATCATCACTCAAAACTAATGCTAAAAATTCACAATCAAACTCACGAATCAACAATGCTCAGGTATTCGCTGTTAGTTGTCATTCGTTATGATTCATTGAATGTGAACTCTAAAATTGTTGTTGTTAGTTGTGTTAATTGTTGCATGTAAGGTGTTTGATGATATGCCTAACTCAAACTAGTTGTTAAATTAGTTAATTAGAGGTTAGTAAATTTATAATTTATAGTTGAATCTGATGCATGTAGGGTGTTTGATGTTATGCCTAACTCAAATAAGTTCACTAAAGTTTGCAAAATTATAACTGGATAGCTGCTGAATTTGATGCATCTAATGTGTTTGATGAGATGCCTAACTCAAGTCTAGTGCAAGAATGAATTTGAAAAGAGCATTCTATCAGTGGAGCTTTGCTAAATTTGTACTCTTTGTTTGACAAACGCTAGAATCGACTACTCTTTGTTTGACAATTGCTAGTAATCACCTAACGAAAAACTATATTGATGAAACGCCATTGCAGGAGATGAAACTATACTAGTGGAAGCGTGTAAGATATATTAAGGTTTTGGATGAGGATTTGATGGATTCGGCTTGCCAGATACATGATTTGAATATTACGAGAAGCAATTTGTTGGCGTTGCAGGATAAACTTAGGCTTACTTTATATGCTCTGCTCATACCGTTTGTTTAATTTTTTTTATTAATATAGCATATAGGATTGAATTGTGTACTCGTATTTAAGTGCCATATACGTAGGTTATGTAGTATCTAGTAGAAATAGTATAAATGATAATTGTTCCCGTAATGCTTTGAGAAAGTGTGAGTGCTTATCAATGTTCCCATAACACATTTTGTATTTATTGTGAATTGATTAGTTTAATACGTGTAATGCAGAACTGTTCACACCCTGAGCCACAATTTCCCTAGTGCTACAAGTATAGCTCGTGCACCACTCAAATTTCTGATTTGAGGTAGAAATGGTTAGGCACACATTGATGATTTTAAAGTTTATATGTTTTTGAACAAAATAGTCGGGCTATGTTGTTAATGTGTGCGAACATTTACCAAAATAGATCCCATCTGTCAACTCCACATGGGCTTGAACATGCGACTGGAGGTCCAGTGTCTTTAAAAGATGACACTTTTGAGGCGATGTCTTCAAGGCCCGGTTCCATCACAGCTCAACTGGAACGCCAGAATGCGGTAAAATGACATCTTTCAGTGTTCATTCGGTTATTTAAATCCTTCTATTCAAAAGTGTTCAGTTTGATAACGATCAAGCTATTGACTACAGGCTGCTGCTGCTGCTGCAAACTCTTCATTGGAGTCTGGAGGTAATGCAAAGACTTCGCCCACAAAGCCAATCGTTGGACAAAAGAAACCATTGGAAGCATCTGTTATTCCACTAAGGTAGTTTGATTTTTGTACTCTAATTATTTCTGTCAAAACATAATTTGACTTTGCTCTCATTTTTCGTATATGTAACCTTGATATTTTTTGTAAATACCAGTAAGAAACAAAAAGTAGTTGGAGAGTTAGCGGATCAAAGTATTGAGCAACTTAATGATGTAACTGCTGTCACTGGAGTGAATCTCAGGGTATGTTTTTTCCCCATTATTAGGATGTTGCAGGATATATTTATCATGAAAGTTAGTGAATTGATTCAGTGAGGACATGGTTCAATAGGAAGAGGAGGAACAACTATTTTCTGGGGCCACGGAAGATAGTCGAGTTTCAGAAGCTTCTAGAAAGGTCGTTCAAGAAGAAGAAGAAAGGCTGATTTTGCAGAAAAATCCACTTCGAAAGAAATTGGCTGAAATCAGTTAAGATTTTAAATTTATATCAGCTTCTTATAATAATATTATCTGATCTATGTGATAACTTACTGTTAAGTGTTAAACAACAGGGGCAAAATGTGGTGTAAAGACCGTAAGCAATGATTTGGAGCGGTGCTTGTCACTGGTGAGCTTTTAGCTATCTTACGTTATAATTGTGAAATCATACATTTTTTTATGCAACATTGCAATCGTATGAAATCATACACTTGTTTATGCAACCTGTATCCAGTGTGTAGAGGAAAGATTGCGTGGATTGATTAGCAACCTGATCCGGCTTTCAAAACAAGTAAGTAGTTATTATATAATATCTTCTCTTTTGTATTCCATTTCTTTACAAACCACGAGTCAACTTGTGATTCCACACATATAGGTTTACTAAATGTCTTTAACAAAATTTTAGAGGGTAGATTTAGAGAGGCCAAGACACGTGACTGTTATCACATCAGATGTTCGAAAATAAATTATGTCAATGAATCAAAAAGCTCTAGAAGAATGGGAGAAGAAACAGGCGGATGTAGAAGAAATCCAAAGAGCAGACGAGGTTTGAATTGTTTGACATCTGTTAATGTAGAGTATATATGAATTAATGAGGTTTATAATGATTGATTTTTTTTAATGTACCCTGAAGGTAGCAGTTATGGTGATGATGGTCGTGGAAAATCATCGAAGGTATGAGAATACATAGTTGATTTGTAACCATTTTAAGTTATATTGGTGAACTCGTGAAAATGTTTGTTTATTGAAGGTAAACAAAGAGGAAGATTATAAGATGCAGACAACAGCTGCCAATGTGGCAGCGCGAGCAGCCGTAGGAGGAGATGACATGCTATCAAAATGGCAACTAATGGCCAAGCAGGCACGCCAGAAACGTGAAGGTGGGGCTGACTCGGCATCTACTTCTCAGCCAAGTTTGGATGTTGGGCCTAAGCCCGTGTCAACTTCGGAGAGGACTTTGAATGATAATTCAAGACTTATGCTCCCGCCACTGTGACCGTCACTCTTGGTTAGTATCCTCCCTCTTTGAAATGTAGTGCTCGTGGTGCTAGATAATGATTTCTGTATGATATTGTGTTAGACCTAACTTTAAAATGCATTGTAATATGATGACGACACACATTTTGAAATCACATACCGGAAGTCTTTGATTTGGAACCATATTCTGAAAGTTTTGGATTTCTGTGTGATATGGCTAATGGTATGATCTGTAAAAGGAATGATACGTCACATGAATATTTGTGTTTGCAAAAGTGTGTTTGTGCATTGCTGACACAAACTTGGTGTAGACAAAGATCTAAACCTGTATAGACACATTATGTGTCAGGATAGGTGTGTCACTATAGACCTTTACCGTCAGAACTTCTGTTGACACTTACTATATGTGAAGGAGAAGCTAATTGATCTTTTCCTGACACTTTTTTATACTTATCCTAACACTTTTTGTCTGTCAGCAAATGCAGTTTTTCTTGTAGTGGGAGTGGTACGCGACTTTTTTTTTTCTTTTCTTAGACGTGCACCCCAATGAAAAATATATACGTCAGTCATCTTATTAGTATTATTTTTTGTATATAAAACCAGTTAACTATTCCTTGATGTTTCTCGGATCTCTTTGCACAGATTTTTCAAATCTCTCTCTCTCTCTGTCCTCTGTCTCTCTCTCTCTCTCTCTCTGTCTCTCTCTCTCTCTCTCTCTCTCTCTCTCTCTAAAATCCCCTTTCTCTCTTTAAATCTCTTGATCACTAATATAGTTTAATCATATTTTAAGTGATCCAATCTCTTCTTCTTCCTTCTTCTATCAAGTGCAAGAGAGGAACACTCGTATTCGCCAAGAAAAAAAGTGTTATATATTAGTGATTTCTTCTATCTTCTTCTATATTCAAATCGTTGTTGTTTCAATCTTGTGTGATTGTGTAAATCCGGATAGTGTATAAATCCGGAAGTGTTGATTGAGTGTCGGTTAGTATTTTAGTCCTTAAAATACATTAGTGAAGGTGTAGATTGGTTCTAGCTAAGATTAGGACTCGACATTTAGCTTAGTGTCGGAAAACAATATAAGCGACGTGTAAACGGTTTTCTTCGCCTGAAGGGAGCTTGTTGACATAGTGAAATATCAAGTCGGATACTCGGGGAGTAGAGTAGCGAAGAAGAGCTTCGTAGCCGAACCACTACAATTCTCGGTGTTGTGGTTTGATCGTTCTATCTCTTATCTTTTATTTACGTTTCTTATTTATTGTTTATATTGTGATTGAATTGTAAGTAGATTGGATATATTGGTTGTTCATATCGTTGGTTGATATCACGTATACTCGAATCAAACGTTTTTATAAACAAAGTTTTAAAACGCCAATGAACCTGTAAACTATTCAACCCTCCCTTCTAGTTTTCACAGATTAAAAACATAACACGGGCAAGTATAGCCTTTCGTATGTAATATAACCTAGGTAATTCCAGGTCATCCCAAGAGAATTGAAGTTTTCTCAGAATGTATATTAAGGTGCTAAGGTCAATATGATTGTCACTTATCTAATTACCCAAAAGCGTGTATATTACCAAGATGTTAGCCTTAAAATGTGAAGACTTATACGGAATAACAAGTAGTTAATATTAGCCAAACACGCAAGGACTAGAAACGACAAATGTAATAAGTTAGAGCATGTACGGGCTATATATACCCCTCCATACTTCCATGGAGGGGTGAGAAAAACATTGTATCAATAGACATCATGCCTATCAATAGAAGAAGGGTAGATCATTAGAACATGGAAAAGTGTAAATCATTATATTAGGGTCTTCTATGTATTTTTGTAATAGTGATAGGGTGTTTCGTATGTTTTGTTGGTTGCAAGACATTTTCCCTTGCATCACTTGTATAGATGTGAGGAGAATGATTCCTATGGTTGTAAACGTTAAGTATTAATACCCCCTACCTCAAGGATTTTAAGGTGTGTGTAACCATTATGTCTTACGAGACTTTTATCATTTCTCACTATCTTTCTCTAGATTAGATAGTGTCCACACTCACTCTCTCTCTCTCTCTAGCTTAACATTGAGATTATTAGATTTAGATCCTTCAAGATCCTTTTACCAACACTATTAACTCTAAACTAAAGAGTAGTTTTAAATTTAGGGACTTTCTCTAAAAACAAATTTCTTTTTGTGTGTCTTTCTTAGAGCATCCGAATTACATCGCTTTACATATGACTTTTTACTATTTGAATAAGCTTTAGAATGACTTAAAGCATTGTGAGAAAACTTTATATATGACTTTTATTAAAATAACTTGGAACACACCAAGAGTTTGATAGAAAGATCCACAAGCGATTTTCATTAATTAAATACTAGTTTAAGCATAGTGTGTGTATTTTCATATGAGTGATAAATGCGTTTGATTAAAATGTGTGGCGGTTAATAACTTAATGTTTCATTGCAAATTTTGTCCCTGTAAACAGTGTAATGACTAAAAGTCCCTCATGTGACTGACACGTGATGGCACTTGATGGGCAAAAATAACGTGTAATGACTAAATGCCCTTCAAGATTCTTTAACCAACTCTATTAACTCCAAACTGAAGAGTAGTTTTAAATTGAGGGACTTTTTCTGAAAATAAATTCCTATTTATGTGTCTTTCTTAGAGCATATGAATTGCATTGTTTTACATATGACTTTTCACTATATGAATAAGCTTTAGAATGACTTGAAGCATTGTGAGAAAAGCTTTGTAAGTGACTTCTAGTAAAATAACTTGCGTTTGATAGAAAAGTCCACAACCGTTTCTTATTAGTTGAATACTAGTTTAAGCATAGTATGTGTATTTTGATATGAGTGATAAATGAGTTTAATTAGAATGTGTGATATACTTAATATATAACTCAATGTTTCGTTGCAAATTTCGTCCCTGTAAACAGTGTAATGACTAAAAGTCTTTCACGTGAATGGCACGTGGTGACATTTAATGGGCAAAAATAACGCGTGTTAGCAATAGTAGCCGGTTTGTAACAAAAAGTCTACTTTAAAGATATTTTTTTTTTTTATAGAATTAGCTTGCAAAAAATAAAACTTAATGAAATATGTAGTTTACCTTAATGTAAAAGGGAGATAATTTGCACACTCTTACTTTTGATTAGCACACTTTAAACTGTGCATTAAATAATTGTACATTTATCATACACTGCTTCATCAGATTGTACATATAAATGTACAAATCAAAAATAAAAGTGTCTGAATCAATTTCCAATATAAAAGTACTACTCAAAAGAAAAAAAATGACAAACGAGGGATTTATGATCCATGCACCCCACATGCTTAAATCAACCAACGCAAGTTGCTCTTCCTCAAAAATAGTTTCATCCATCATTATTTGTGACTCTCGAGAAATCGTTAACTCCAATAAATTTATATTAAACAAAGAAAAGAAAAACTATCTATAGAATAGCCTACATAATGAAATAGGGTGCCTTGTTAATCTTCCATTCACTTTATAACATTCAATTATTGAGAATCATCCATTGATTAACGCTCTTCTTTTTTATGGTATTGATTCGACGTAGTCAAGAGGATTAGGGTTGGATCTTTGGATCTCACTTTATATTCGGCTTGATATTCATCAATTCCACAGAAAGTCGACGTCTAATTTTTGGTTTAATCATCTAATTTCGTGTTATCAAGGATCGACGAAGATTTTAAGGTTAGGTTTTGATCTTTCGCGTTTTAGGGTTTCTGTCATCTTTTTAGGGTTTCTTCCGTTCGGTTTTTATTTTCTCCTATGGCTGCTTCATCTTTTAGGTATTCCCGGTTCTCTAACGCCGATCGTGTCCAGAATATTTCTCATCCAGACAATATTTTCCAATTTCCCTGATTCTTCTGGTTACATCACGTGACTTTGGGAATGCTTGTATCTTGTATGGTACTGTTTTGTGGATGAGTTTCATTCCTCTTAAGGAAATCCAAGGGAGGTAAGAATTCGACGTTTGTTCGTTTTGTTAGGTTCATAATGCTTGTTGCGTCTGGTGGAAAATCTCTGTACGATTTGGATTGGGCGTCATTCACTTGTTCGCGAATCAGGTACGCTATGAAAGGCCTCAGAAAAATCATTCGAATCCTACTGTCATACGTAAAGATCCCATCAGGCCTTTTGTCTCACCTACCCCGATTCAGCATGGTTATAAGACGGGTTCCTATGTTAATGCGGTCAACAAACCCCATTCTGTATCCCAAGGACCTGTGCTTTCCTTCCGCTCCCACTTTGTTTTTAGATAACGAATGTCTATTGATCGTGATTTTATCTAAACATCTTAAGCTAAGGTTGAAAGGAGTTTTCCTTCAATCCCTAACTAATTTCTATTTTTAAGAGATGAAGGATTCCCAGATGTTAAACTACTGACTTATCTTGGGGTTTTGGGTTATATTGATATGGGGCAACCAGATTACTACTAAAGATAACATGATAAAACACAAGGGTGTCTTATCATGGTTTCTGGATCTTTTGAACGCGAACAATGACTTTGTTAGTGACGAACGGATTGTATGGGTTGATTTAGAGGGTATTCCTCTTAATGCTTGGTCTCGTGAAACATTTATTAGGATTGGAAAGTATGGGGAGAGACTTTGATCTTGAGAATGATATCGTTTAAAACATCGTTTGGGCGTAAGCGTATTTGTATTAAAACCAAGCATCACGTTTCCATCTTGGAATCTTTTAAGATCATTGTCAAGGGTCGTGTTTACATGGGAGCCCTCCTTTTTAATCTATAAAGAGAAGGAATACGTGTCGGACGATGAGTTCGTACGTGAAACTTCTAATAACAATGATGGCCAACCGCCTCACGATGAAGTTTTTGGTGATGATCTTAGCAGTGATGATGAGGGCGTACCAGAAACTGTATTTGGATCTAATTTGTCCTCGAACAAACGTGCTAATGAAGATAATGGAGAGGTACATTCGGAGGATCCATTTGGAGTATACGACCTGTTGGAGAAAAATAAAAAAGTGGTTGGTTCTATGGTCAGTCCCTCTTTATCACATCCACCTGGCTTCACTCCAGTGGTGTCGGAGAATAATAATATGAATAATAATGCTAATGATGTTTCTGATTGTAATGCGGCTCACTTTACTTCGACTGGGCAGAACATATATGACCCGAAACCACAAGTTGATACTCCAGCGGAACAGTCTTGCGAACAGGTTGGATCCCAAACTATTAAATCTGGCGGATCAGTTCTTGAAATTATGGAGGGTATTATTCAAGTTGGTAAGTCTATGGGATACACTATGGAAGGATGTGCACAAGATTTAGAAAGAATTATTGGACAGCAAGGAGAAAGTAATGTTTTTAGATGAATGCCTTATCTATAAACATTCAAGGTCTTGGACACAAGACCAGAAAGGAGTGGATCAAGGCGCTTACCAATTCGTTTAAGCTTAATTTTCTGGCAATTCAAGAAACTAAGATGTCTTCAGTCTCTCATATGGCGGTGAAATCTTTATGGGGTAACTCCAATTATGACTTTGTCTGTAGTGACTCGCTTGGGTGTTTGGGTGGTATTCTATGTATCTGGGAAGCTTCGATTTTCATAAAAGATAACGTCACGATCTCGGATAATTTCGTTGCTATATATGGAACGTGGCTTACTAATAATTCCAAGATTCTTTTTATTGTTGTCTATGCTCCTCAATCTTCCTCAGGTAAAAAGAATTTGTGGGATTATATTTTGTCTTTGTTAGTCTGATGGAATGGCGAAGTTATCGTTATGGGGGATTTTAACGAAGTTCGTTCGAGTAATGAAAGGCGCGGATCATGTTTTAATCCTTATAGTGCTAGACACTTCAACAGATTTATTTCTTCCTCAGGCCTCGTTGATATTCCTATGGAAGGGTATGCATTCACTTGGTCGCATCCTTCGGCTTTAAAAATGAGCAAACTCGATCGTTTTCTTATATCGGATGGTGTTTTCTCTTTATTCCCTTCTATCGCCGCAGTTTGTCTTGATCGTCACCTTTCGGACCATAGACCTATTCTTCTTCGTGAAGTTAATGTGGATTTTGGACCTATCCCCTTTAGGTTTTATCACTCTTGGTTCGATTATGTTGGGTTTGATGATATGATCAAATCTGCTTGGTCCTCTTTTGCTCATTCGGATGGGAACAGAATGATTCGGTTTAAGAAAAAGCTTCAAGATCTCAAAACTATTATCAGATGTTGGATTAAGATGAAAAGACACGAGACATCTCGAGTGAAAAAGAATATCATTACTGATTTGGAGGTGATCGACAAGGCTTTAGATCGGGGCATAGCTGATGATGCTGATGTTAGTCGTCGGCTTAAGTTGAAACGTCAATTGATCTACCTTAACAACATTGAAGCTAAGGAAAAATTCCAGAAATCCAAGATTAAATGGGCGTTAGAAGGGGACGAAAACTCTAAGTTTTTTCATGGTGTGGTTAACAAACGAAGATCTCAACTTTCTATTCGTGGTATCTTTGTTGACGGGGTTTGGTGTACCGATCCTAACTTGATTGAAAATGCGTTCTTTAATCACTTTGCTACTAGGTTTCAAGAACCGCCCATCTTCAGATTCAAGATCAATTTTGTTTTTCCTAATAAGTTACATCATAATCAAACAGAGGAGCTGGAACGTCACGTGTCTCACGATGAAATTAAGAGGGCTGTTTGGGATTGTGGAGATAATAAATCTCCGGGTCCTGACGGCTTCACTTTCGAGTTTTTTAAAACATATTGGGATCTCGTTGGTCAAGATTTTTGTGCAGCTGTTGAGCATTTTTTTGCTCATGGATCGTTCGCTAAGGGTTGCAACTCATCCTTTATCGCGCTCATTCCAAAAATTATTGACGCCAAATTTGTTAATGATTTTCGTCCAATTAGCTTGATCGGTTGTGTTTACAAGGTGATCACGAAGATTCTTGCCATTAGAATGACATCGGTAATGGAGTACCTTATTTCTGACACGCAATCTGCTTTTTTAGCCGGGAGACATATTCTTGATGGCCCTTTTATCCTTGACGAGGTTCTTCAATGGTGTAAAAGGAAGAAGAAGCATGCGATGTTTTTCAAAGTCGATTTCGCCAAGGCTTACGATTCGGTCCGGTGGGATTATTTGCTCGATATTCTGGTGGCTTTTGGTTTCGGTCCTACATGGTGCAAGTGGATTCGGGGTACTTTTATCTACGCTAATACTTCCATCCTTGTGAATGGTAGTCCTACTAAGGAGTTTTCTATTCATCGTGGTTTAAAACAAGGTGATCCGCTTGCTCCTTATCTTTTTATCCTTGTAATGGAATCGCTTCATTTATCTTTTAACCGAGCAATTGAAGAGGGTGTTTTCAAAGGCATCTTATTACCGGGATCGTTACATCTTTCCCATCTTTTTTACGCTGATGATGCCATGTTTCTAGGAGAGTGGTCGCACGCTAATCTTCATGGTATTGTTAATATCTTGAAGAGTTTTTATTTTGCTTCTGGCCTTCAAATTAATTTCAACAAAAGTCAGTTGTTGGGGGTGGGGGTGCCTCATTCTGATGTTGTGAATGCCGCTACTTTGATTGGCTGCTCGATTATGAATAATAGTTTTCGGTATCTCGGGGTAATGGTGGGACAACATTCTTCACGTCTCTCAGCTTGGGATGACACTATTGATAAACTTAAAGCCCGTCTTTCTAAGTGGAAGATGAAGACTCTTTCGATTGGGGGACGTTTCACTCTCTTGAAATCGGTTTTGGGCGCTACTCCAATCTATAATATGTCCATCTTTAAGGTTCCACGAGGTATTCTCAAAGTTATGGAAAGTATTCGTCGTCGTTTTTTTTATGGCATTGATCCTTCGGAAAATAAAATTTCATGGGTGGCTTGGAATAAGGTTTTAGCTTCTAAAAATCATGGAGGTTTGGGGATATCAAGTTTCTTTGCCCTTAACCGTGCGCTTCTTTTAAAATGGATTTGGAGATTTATTTCTAGTGACGGATCTCTTTGGAGTAAAGTTATTCAAGCCTTGTATGGTAAGCGGATAGATTTTCACGCGACTAAATTTTCTTCTATTTGGTGTTCTATCATTCGGGAGCTTCATCAACTTAAAGATAATGGGTTTGATTTCTGGGAGCATTGCAAAATTCGTATTGGGAATGGTTCCACAACTCGGTTCTGGTATGATTTATGGATTGGAGATATGCCTCTTTACGCTAAGTTTCCTAGGTTGTTTTCCCTCGACTTGAACAAGGACTGTTCGGTGGCAGATAAACTGAATAATTCTGTTGAGTTATCGTTTCGTAGGGCTGTGCGAGGTGGAATTGAGCAGCATCAAATGTCTGATTTAGTTTCAATGTTGGAGTCGATTGTGCTCTCTAATAGCAACGACCGGTGGGTGTGTAGTTTGTCAAATGATGGTGATTTCAAGGTAAAGGATATTCGCATTTTCCTCGACGATTTATTTCTTCCCCATTCCGAACCTACTAGATGGATCAAAGCTATGCCTATTAAGATTAACATTTTTGCTTGGCGAGCTCGTAAAGATTGCCTCCCGACTAGGATGAATTTGGTCCAAAGAGATATTAATATCGATTCTGTCTTATGTCCGGTCTGTGTCACCAATGACGAGGATGCTCATCACTTGTTTTTTCGATGTGATTTGGCTCAACATGTGTTACGTCGTTTATGTCGTTGGTAGGACCTCGACACATATGGTTGGTCTTCATTCCATGATTGGCTCTCTTGGTTTTCTACGATCAGGTTCCCCTCTAAGTCGAAATCTCTTTTGGAAGGTGTTTTTTATGTTTCGTGGTGGCACATTTGGAGATTCAGAAACCGGACCGTTTTCGACGATAAAGCCCCTAATCGTTCGGAAATTTTCGATGATATTGTTCTTAGTTCTTTTAATTGGAGCAAATACCGTTGTCATTTTTCTTTTTCTTGGACTGATTGGTTGAAAAACCCACATCTTATTTCTTTGTAATTGGTTTCTAGCGCCTTGCTAGGTTCTTAATAAATTTGCCGTTCAAAAAAAAGAGAGGGTCTTGCGCATGAAGCAAAATATCAAAGAGCGCTACAATTTAGACTATTAGTTTAACTTTTAATTTTTATTGTAATGTTTTTAATTTTATTTGAATTATTATTGTAATGTTTTTTAATTATTAATGAAATTTTAATTAAAAAAAAGTTTTCGGTCGCCCCTGCAATCGTTCGCATTCTGCGTTTCACTGTTTTATAATATAAACAAAATTATAAAAAAAAAAAAAAAAAAAAAAAACCGGAAAAACCAAGGGGTACAAACGGCTTTTCAGGGGGTTACAAATAAAATGAGCCAATGAAATATAGAAAATCTGTAAGAAAAAGATTATTAAACTCGCGTGAATGATTATAAAAATGTGTGACATAAGTTTGTTTTGATTCCCCGTTGATTCTTACAAATGATCTTGTTTAAGGATGTTGAATCCATAAGTCAGAGTAATACTCGCATAATATTTGCGTGTGTAAAATGAGCTAAGTAAGGTGCATGTTAGAGGGTTAGGTGTCATAACGATGTGGAGGCATTTTCAACGCCGTTCCTGGCGTTATGACACCGGAAAGTGAAAACGTTCAACGGCGTTGGTGGCTGTGTCAACACCACCACGCCTTAACGCCAATTTAAAAAAAATTCACTTTAACCCCCCCCCCCCCCCCCCACCCCCCACCTTCCCAAACCCCAAGATTATAAACGGCTATATTTTCAAAATTTCTGAGTTTTTTTCATACCCACTTATATTATGATATCATACTCAATAATTTTTTCACAAAAAAAAATCACACACTCATACACAAAAAATAAATCCATTTTTCCAAATCAATCAAAATAACGATGATGATGAAGAACGTCGTCCTACCATTTTCGAAATCGATGAAGAAACCGACATTTACTTTTATGAGCAAGCGTACGCGTATCACGAACAATTGATACACGAAGAAAATCGTCCACGACTTACCCGGAACCCAATCAATCGTGACCCAGAGGGGGCCGAAGAATGATTGATGGCCGATTATTTCAATGATCATTGCAGGTAGGGGCTGTAAACGAACCGGACAAAACGAAGCCTTGTTCATGTTCGTTCATTTAATTTTAACCGGACAAATAAACGAACACGAACGCTTAAACGGACGAATTTTCTTGTTCATGTTCGTTTATTAAGAAAGTGAGTTGTTCATGTTCATTTATGTTCGTTTATTAAGGAACTAAACGAACATAAATGATCGAACATAAATGAACGTAAAAAAAATATTAAATATTATCAAATTATGCATAATGTTATGTTTTATAAGTGTTGTTTTATTTAAACATACCAAATTTAAAAGTATACAATTAAAAGATATGATATACAAACATAAACATATAAATGAACATAAACGAACGTTAATAAACGCCTAATCGGACGTTCACGAACATAAACGAACGAACGTGACTTGTGTTCATGTTCGTTCATTTAACCAAACGAACGTAAAATAGTGTTCATGTTCGTCCATTTAATAAATAAACGAACATGAACGAACTTTTTACCGAACGGTTCATAAAATGTTCACTGAACGTTCAGTTCGTTTACAGTCCTAATTGCAGGTATCCCTTATATTATTTTCGAAGAAGATACCGTATGAGCCGAACACTATTTTTAAAAATAGTCGACGACATTGCAAATTATACGGCCGATCCTCTTCCGGATCATTTTAATTTTTTTAGAGTTTGACCCGATGCTACGGGTCGAATGAATCTTAGTGCTATTATGAAATGCACTGCCGCAATACGCCAATTGGCATACGGCACCACACCCGATGTGTTTGATGAATATTTGCAAATGAGTGAGCATACTACACGTGATTGTCTATTTTATTTTAATAAGTGCATTATTTCTTTATACATGTCAAAGTATTTAAGAAAGCCAACGTTGGAAGATGTTGAAAACATATATGATAAACATGTTACGCGTCATGGTTTTTCGGGAATGCTTGGAAGCATTGATTGTATGCAATGGGAATGGAAAAATTGTCTAGTATCATGGCAGGGACAATACGGTAGGGGGGATAAAAAATACCCGACTATAATGCAGGTGCAAATAACGATATTAATGTTTCAGATAATTCTTCGTTATTTGATGACCTTCTTGATGGCAAAGCCCCTGTAGCTCCGTGTGTGGTAAATGGTGTTGGGTTTGAAAAGTGGTATTACTTAGCCGATGGTATTTACCCACAATGGGCGACTTTCGTGAAATCTTTCACGGTTAATTACGTGAAACATGCTTACTTTAAAAAGCGCCAAGAAAGTGCACGGAAAGATGTCGAACGTGCTTTTGGTGTTCTCTAGGGACGTTGGAGAATAATACAACAACCAGCACGTCAATACCATGTCAACACCATTCGCCGAATCATGTATTATTGCATCATAATGCATAACATGATTTAAGAAGGTCAGAAGATGGCGGTTTTAGACTGGAACGAAGTGTACGCTAATCTGTCAATAAATATGCAGCATACATGGGTTGAAAGGTGTGAAACTCAACGTCGATAAAATAAAGAGATGCGAGACCGAGAAATGCATCTTAGTCTTCAACAAACCCTTATGGAGCATATTTGGCAACAAGTTGACCACGAAGATGAAGACTTTTAGTTGTCGGGGCAGATGATTTTTTTTGTATGTTTTTTTCGCATGTTTTTTTAATTATGTATGTTTTTTAAAAGTATTGTAATGTGTAATATTATTTAATGAAATATTTTAGTTTGTTTAAGGGGGTGTTATGAAAAAATAAAGGTGGGTCCCAAAAAGTAATGTTAATGTGGTGTTATGATTAGAGGGGGTTTTTGAGTGTTGGTGTTATGGTGTTAAAGCTGATGTGGTAGTCAAAAAATGATGTTACGGTGTTATGACACCTGGGGCTCTTAACATGTCTTATTTTGTTGGGGGTGAACTAGGAGGTGTAAAAGAGACGAGACAACTCGTGAGCTACTCGTGATCGATTCCTAAACTACTCAAAATCAACTCGATGTAAATGAGTCAAGCTCGAATTCAAGCTACTCGGGTATATTTTCGAGTCGAGTTCAAGCTCAAAAACACTCTGCTCGTGAAGCTCGCGAGCCTTATCGAGCTTCAACTAAATTACACTTTTACCCTTTTCTATACTTATATTTACTTAATTCTCATACAAATCGAGTCGAGCCGAGTATTCATCGAGTTCGAGCCTTAAGTGTGGAAATAATCGAGCTCGAGTTTTATTTGACGAGTCGAGCTCGAGCTAGAAATATGAAGCTCGACCGAGCTCGAGTCGAGTTTCGAGTTTCGAGCTCAGGTTTTAGTATTCGAGTCGAGCTCGAGCTTGACAGTACTCGACTCAATTCGTTTACACTCTTAGGTGACCCTTTTGATTACATGCCATGATTTAGGGTTACAAGTGAATCCTTAGTCGATATCTACGACCTGTATGTTCAGGGTGATGTATCGGATGAAGACGTTAAACATATGTGGATGCCCTTTAATACTTGATCCGTTAAGTTTTTATTCATTTGTAAAGATCCGGGTAATATGTTAATTAAGAGCTCGAGGACATTGATTTAGCCTCTTATGATGATTTGTGTTTATGGCTTAATTCCTCTCGGCTTTCTAAGCGGCTGAAAGAGATCTTGAAAGGTGTTTGTTATGTGAAGTGGTGATTAATTTGGCGTTTCAAGAATCAATTGTTTTTTGGTGCTATGAATCCGCGTAGGGAGCCTCTTTTTAATGACTTGGTCCAAAAAAAAAAATTGCTGTTTTAATTGTTGTAATTTAAACTAAATTGGGTTACTTGGATGAAAAGTCATTATACCCTTTGCTTGTAATTCGTTTCTAACAACTTGCTAGTTTCTAATAAATCCGTCATACGCAAATTTTTATTAAAGCTTATGTTTAATGTTTAACATATTACGTAGTACTTTTTTAAAAAACAGAAGTGTTTTTATTTTCAAATAAAAAGACCTAGCTTTAGAAATGCAATGAACATGGGATATGCAATAAAAATGCCAGCATGTAATTGCCTAATAATACCAGACAATTAAAAAAGCTTCTCCTTTCTTGGATCATGCTTTTTGACTTTACTTGTGTGAACCGCCTTTCCAGACTTTTTTTTTCTTATTCTTTTCTTGATCATTTTTTTATAAATTTATATTATATGGGAGTTATAATATAACAAACTAGGCCATACTCGAATCATTTCAATCGAATCAAAATTGTTAATAGAATCTGTTCAGTTCGTTGTTTAAAAAACTTTTGGCTGGGGTTTAAGAAATTAAAATATCAAATTATGTATAAAAAGTTTTCATATGTTGCACCGAAGACAATATCAATTTACTGAATTATTTTTCTTTAATAGTAAAGATTTCTTTTACTCCACTACATCTATTCAACATTATCAATTTCCTATCAAACGAAAAGTAATGAAAAGTAGTTTTGTAATGTAGGGCTGTTCCAAAGAAAAGGTTGTCCCACATGCTATGGTCCATCTTCCCTCGTTCATATTACATGTTGGATTGTAACATGATTATTTGGATGCACCTAATTTGCTAACACTGACATTTTAACCAATACAACTTAATTGAATTTTAAGTCTTTATCAATACAAAAGAACAAAATGTCTTTATAATCGATTAAAAGTATACAACCAAATTTGATTACCTGCCATCTTTCTAAGTTTTTGCACATGAAAGATGATCCAAAAATACTTATTATTTATCATCATAATCATCATTATGATCATGACTTGTTTAATCTTGAAAGTGACCACTCTACTACCACCATCACAACAAACTTCAAGCTAGCAGCCTAGCAACCACCATTCACCTTTTTACATTATTGAACAACCTTCTCCATCTTCTTCACCTCCGTAATGATTGCTCGAATGATGACTCCTGTTGTCATTGTACCCGTTATACCCATTATACCCTTGTTCGTATGCTCCGAACCCTCCATAACTTGGTGGCGGTGGTGGCGGGGTTAGTAGTGGCATCCCATAGCCATGTTGATACTGAGGTCCACCATAACCTTGATCATAATATTGCCCATATCCTATCATAGGGTACCCTGATGGTGGGTACATTTGTGGATAGCCGTGAACGGGCTCATATATCATCTTTGCAACATCAGGGTTCGGGCCAGCATCCGGTTTTTTTGGTGGAGCTGCAGCTGCAGGTTTATCTCCTTCTTTAGGCTTTTCAGCATCCTTAGGTTTCTCTGGTGGCTTTCCTGCGTCCTTTGGCTTATCGGCTGCTTTGGGTTTCTCAAGTTCCTTGGGCTTGTCAGCGGCTTTTGGCTTCTCGGGTTCTTTGGGTTTCGCTGCTTCCTTAGGCTTGTCTGCTGCTGGCTTTGCCTTCTCGGGCTCCTTTGGCTTTTCGGCTGCAGCTGGCTTAGACTTAACAGGTTCTTTAGGCTTGTCAGCTGCAGCTGGCTTAGCTTTCTCGGGCTCTTTAGGCTTGTCGGCAGCTGGCTTAGGCTTTTCTGCTTCTTTAGGCTTGTCGTTCTTTTCAATTATCTCAATGCTTTGGATGGCCCCATTACCCTTGTAACAAAGCTTGTCACGAATCTTCTCAGGGCTACAACATACCACCATGATCTTAACCTTGTTTTTCTCCACATCAAATAGTTGGTCCCTTATTTCTATTACATCATTAAAAGAAGTTGAACATTATTCGTATGTACCATGAGTCAAAGAATCATAAAACTGAATTGATTATCCAATAATTTATTCTAAGGGGCCAGAATATATTTAATATTCCAAGTAAAATACGTGTTTAACATCAACTTCGTGCCCTTGCACTAATTTCATAGCTTATATTTCTTAAAATGTACAGTAATATTTAATATATTTAATTGAATAAATACTAGAAAACCAAACAAATTTGACATACAAAAATCTAGTTACAAATAACACTCAACACGAATAGAGATAAACTAATACTTCATCAGTCTCAAAATTATAATGCTTATTTTGTGCTTTAGGATGTCCGAAAATAATAAACTCCATTCTCGTCTTATCCAATCAAAAAAACAAAAAATTAATGAGTGGGTTTGATATTTGATCGGTTGAAAAATCTACTAGTCTCATTTAAACCGTGTGTTAAATTAAATTACGGAGAGTATATCTTTCTTACCCGAGTTCTAGATACTTACGGACAAATATGTTTTAAACCTAAAATAATCGATATATATTACTACATGCAACTACCCATGAACAGCTTGTTGATATTAATTCCTTTATTAGAAATAGATAGAAAGCCGATATCAATTGCATAAACATGGAAATAATAGGCGATAGAAAATTAGAAAGAGATACTCACGGGGAATTTTACATATGATCTTCTTGACCTTCTTGTAGCAGCCAGAACACTTGAGGTCAACATTCAGCATCATTTCGGTCACCTTTTCATAACAACAAACATATTTCGTTAAAGTCTACAATTGCATAACTCCAAGATTTTCTCTCACAGAGTAAGATAA
>BQNB010054763.1:0-39409 GCA_026074375.1 Tanacetum coccineum | reverse complement strand
TAGTTTCAAGCCTCACCTAGCTTATGACTAATCATACAAGATGGAAACATAGAAAGACTAATACATATATATACATGTGGGTTGGCTGTGAGAGAAATGAAAACGAAAACAGTGAGTTACAAACTCACTGTTGTTGCGCTGCGAAGAGGAAGAAAAGGGGAGACCAGAACATATTCAAACCATGTACTCCATATACTTATATATACATATAATAATCTATTTAAGAAAACTAGAAGAAAGCCTATACATATTATCAAGAATGCGTGAGTGGGAGCAGGTGACACCACAAATTGGAAGTCAAATCCCTGTTGTGTGCGTCATAAAGCAGAAAGAGAAGAAAGAAAAATGGGGAAAAGTGGAACACGTGACTTGTAGTTGTGTATGTAATAAGTTGCATTGTATTATTTTGAGGATAAGTTGACAACATGATAACGAGTATATTTTAACGAATATAGTTATATTAACAAGTGTATTTTAACGAGCGAATGATTAGTGCGTTAAGCGTAGAAAATTTAAATAACATTTTCTTATGACTTAAAATGTGTAACCGCGAAAACGAGTTTTAAAAGAGACACATTGTTTATAAAAATATGTTTAACGCTAAAAAGATTTTAAAAGTCCATTCGGGTTTAGATATGGAAAATTATGAGAACGAAAGAATATAAAATATATATTATATATATATATTATTGGAGACTCAAGGGATTAAAAATATATTTTCAATAAGAGATTTAAACGAGTTGAGCGAGCCGTAATGTATAAACCAGATAATTACGCAAATAAATTAATGACTTCGATGTAAATAAAGAAACAAGGTAAATATAATAACTTACAAATAGTGTTCACATTTCTTAGATATAAAATCATACGAACTTGTAAAGGTAAGTGTGACGCATAATAATATTAACAGGTTCTGGGTAGATACTCATAATTGTAAAGTCGACGCTAGGGCCACGGTCTAATCAACAATATGAGAACATAAAACGTCACCACATAACAACCATGTCTTTCGACCATTTGCATAAATCATCTTATATATTAAGTCTTAGAATGAATACTCAGAAATTGTTATAATTACTTAGGTGTTTAACTAGGTCATTATTTGACGTGCCTTGATCCATTACCCATCTCAGACGACTATCCGACAAGGTGAGTTTTCATAGCCCCTACTCTACTATTTTAAATCATCTTTTGGGGTGAGAACATTGCTTATTTTAAACGTGTGAATACAAGTACAATTACTCATTACTGATTGGTCTAAGTCCCGATTTAACCCAAGTTGCTAATTGCTCGATTTATCATGAACCATTAATCTTTGTGAGCGCGAATGTTATGGATAGATCTATCGGGATTGACATCCCTGTTTGTCTTGGACTGACATTAGTCAAGCAAACACAGTTTCATTTGAGTCACACTACGGGTGTCCCGGGTTAGACACCTGCAAGGGCATTCATTTATTGTTGGTATATGTTAATGCTTCGGTGTCATGAGCTTAGACAATAGTAATGCAATTTATATGACTTTGTATCTGGTATATTGTCATATGTGGATGAAATCTTGTGATTTACAAACACTACACTTTTCTGCTTAAACAAACCTATGACCACACTAACTTTATGTTGACACTTTAGCAATGTTTTCTCAGGTATTAAGAATGAAGATGCTATATGAAGTCTCATGCATTGCTGTCATTTTCCAGTTATCTGAATATCACTTGAATTATTTAAAAACGATGTTGTATTGTCTATTTTTATGTATGCGCTGAATGTTAAACAATTTATTATTTTCTAATTCAAGTGATCTATTTTCTTAAAATGTCTCATATAGAGGTCGTTCTATATTGCTTAGAAGTATGATAATTGTGAAGTCACACGCCCTCGGCTACCATTATACTCTGATATTTTGGGGGTGTGACTAATTGGTATCAGAGCCCTGAGCTATAGAGAACTAGGTTGCATTAGGTAGCACTAGACTATAACTACTTATCTACTTAACATGCTTATTATGCTTCTATTGTCTGTCATTGCTGATTTCTCAATATGGGGTACATAGGAATCAACAATCAAGGGAGTACACAGGAATTAACAATCGAGGACATGGACCGTTACCCAAATGCCTGTTTGGAGGAGTTAGAAGCCTTCATGACATTGTGGGATGTAAAGCCCCGAGTTGAGGAAAGTTTATTGGAGACGCTATCTGTGGACGGATTGATTACTCAACTTAGACAGATGTGTGAGGATGCGGAGGATCGTGCTAGTAATGCTCAGGAGGAAGCACGACAGAAGAGGAAGGAGGCACTCGAGGAAGTGGTCCAGCAAATCTACCATAACAACAACTAGTTTCGAGTATCCCAGACTCCTGACACACCCCGCCTCAGGTGTATCACAGGAGACTTCCTACTCTAGATTACTTATATTTGCCATCTTTATCACCATTTCCCCAACAATTAGACGTACCGCTCGTTATATCTATTCACTGAATAGCACCAATCTTACTGAACTGCCAACATTTCTCTTCTATTAACCTTGATGATTATCAACTTGATCATGCTACTCCACCACCCTCACCTTCATCCCCATTTACGATGGCTACTTACCAATGGATGATTGCTGAAATGGACCCCACCCGGAAGGAGGAAGCTCTAACAGAAACTGGTTAGAATTCAGTGCCTGTACCTGAGACAGCCTTGATCGTATGTACAATGCGCCTTAGAGGACGGTTGCATACCGTTCTCGAGGACATGGACCGTTACCCAAATACCTATTTAGAGGAGTTAGAAGCCTTCCTGACACTATGGGATGTGAAGCCCCGAGTTGAGGAAAGTTCATTAGAGACGCTATCTGTAAATGAACAAATTACTCAGCTTAGACAAATGTGTGAGAATGCGGAGGATCGTGCTAGTAATGCTCAGGAAGAAGCACGACAGAAGAGTGAAGGAGCAACTCGAGAATGGTCCACATGGCAAATCTATCGTAACAACAACTAGTTTTATTTCTGTCTTTGTATAACCACTAAGCTATGGGTTTGTCACGGCTAGTGAACTCTTGTATCCCCGTACTCTTTGAAATAAACATCGTGTTTGCGAATAATAACAGTATTGATTTCAAAAGACATGCCATTTGTAGTAACGTGACTATCTTTACGCATATAACTTTCATGCATGTCATAACTGTCATTTCATTGACCTCCTTATAGAAATGTGCACCCGACGATGCCCAACTATCAACCGGAACCCTTCAGTCAACCGTTTGACCAACCAAAATAATGTGGGTATCAACAGTAGCTTTGACACTCAGATGCTCAACCAGCTCATTGCCACAAGAGTTGCTGAAGCACTCGCAGCTACCATTGTGACTCATGCTACAAGCACTCAAGAAGAGAACAACCTAGGATCTAACTCTTCCCAGAACAAGACATGCAACTACAAGGAATTCCGTGCAGTTATGCATGAAAACTTCCATGGTACTGAAGGTGCTGTAGGCTTAACCCGATGGTTTGAGAAACTAGAATCTCACTTTGGGATTAGCAACGTTGCAGAAGGTACCTGAGGTCAAATTGCTTAATTAGCACACTGCTAGATGGTTCTTTAACTTGGTGGAACATGTATGTTCGTTCTGTTACTCTCGATACTGCTCATGCCACACCTTGGAACAATTTCAAGGCTATGTTCATTCGGAAGTACTGCACCGCAGGAATGAAATCAAACAAATGAAAATGAGTTGTGTGAACTTAAAAGTGAAACGGTACAAACCTTACTGCCTATAATCAACATTTCCAAGAACTCATCCTCTTATGCCCTGAAATGGTACCCAACGTCGACCGGTTGTTGGAACGTTACATCGAAGGTCTACCTTTAAGCATCAAGGGTAACGTAACCTTGTCCAAACCAGTGGACTTGTATGAAGCAATTGACATGGCTCAAGGTTTGATGTACCAAGTGGTCCAAGACTAGAGAAACCCTCGGGGTGAAAAATGGAAATGGAACGGAAATCACTACAACCCCCACAACACCAACAACACTAGCAACCTCAACCCGAACAAACGCCCAGAGGCAGCAAGGGTGTTTACAGCTGGACAAGGTTCTTATGCTGGCAAGTTACCTCACTGTGGAAAGTGTGGACGACACCACACTGATGCATGCCCTCCTGTTTGTTACAACTGTAAGGCAGGACATAAGGCCAAAGACTGTCGAGCTCCACCTCGTCCCGCAAACCAAAGAGGACCAGGAAGCAAAAAAGGACAGGGAAGTGATGTCACTTGTTTTAGATGTGGCGAAAAAGGACATTACAAGAACAAGTGTCCGAACAATGGAAGTCAAGGCGATGGAAACCAAATTCGAAGCAACCAACAAAATCCTCAGAACAATCAAAGGAAAAATCAAGGAAACCCTAAAGGAAGTAACCAAGCATCAACCAGCACTTAAGGAGGACACAGAGCTCCTGGCAGAGTATACAGCCTATGTGCTGAAGCTGCGGTGAAAGATAACAACGTGGTGAATGGTACGTTCCTGATCAATAATGTTTATGCTTCAGTGCTATTTGATACTGGTGCGGATAGAAGCTTTGTGTCATATGCTTTTAGTAAATATATAGACATCCATCCTACCACCCTAGATACTAATTATAGTGTGGAGCTAGCCGACGGAAAGTCACTAACCACAAATACTATTTTAAGAGGGTGTACACTTAACTTGGCAAAATCAACCTGTTCAAACCAACTAACCTCCCTATAGAATTTGGAAGTTATATGACGTCTCCGATTGAAGGGATTGATGGTCGAACACGTCGCAAAGTTGTGTTATGAGAAGTACATTCGCATTCCATATGGAAACGATATGCTAATCATACAAGGCGAAAGGAGCGAAATTAAAAGCGAATCGAGATTAGAAGTCATCTCGAGCATCAGGACACAGAAGTACATCGACCAAGGATGTCAAGTGTTCTTGATTCAAATGATGAAGGAAGAGAAAACCGAAATCCCAGAGAGGCGAATTAAAGATGTGCCTATTGTCAGAGACTTTCCGAAAGTATTTCCTGAAGATTGCCAGGATTACCCCCGACACGCCAAGTAGAATTTCATATCGAGTTAATACCCGGAGCTGCACCTGTTGCACGTGCACCATATCGTCTTGCACCTGCAGAGATGAAAGAGCTAGCCGAACAACTAAAAGAACTTTCTGACAAAGGTTTTATAAGACCAAGTTCCTCTCCGTGGGGAGCACCAATCTTGTTTGTCAAAAAGAAGGATGGATCTTTCCGGATGTGTATCGATTACCGTGAGTTGAACAATCGTTATCCCTTACCAAGGATCGATGACTTATTCGATCAGTTGCAAGGATCCAGCATCTACTACTCCGAAATTGACTTAAGGTTTCAGTTAATCATCATTTAATGGTATTAAAGAGAAAAAGATACTTCCAAACTAGCTTTCAAGAACCGATATGACACTATGAGATTCGAGGTTTGCTTTTAGTTTGACCAACGCACCTGCGGTGTTCATGGATCTCATGAACCGTATGTGCAAGCCATACTTGGATAAGTTTGTGATTGTGTTCATCGACGACATTCTCATATACTCCCACAACGAGAAAGAACACGAAGAACACCTGAAGACTATTCTGGAATTGTTGAAGAAAGAAGAATTGTATGCTAAATTTTCCAAGTGTGAATTTTGGATCAATACAGTAAAATTTCTTGGTTACGTGATTGATAGCAGTGGCATTCACCGTGGATCCCGCTAAGAATTGATTTGTAAGAATTGAGCATCTCCAACCACTTCCTTTCGGAAGATTGCCAGATCTTATGGTCTTGGCAGGTACTATAGGAGATTCATTGAAGGATTCTCCAAAATAGCTAAGCCTATGACTGAGCTTACGCCGAAGAACCAGAAGTTTGATTGGGGTGAAGAACAGGAAGAAGCTTTTCAACTATTGAAACAGAAACTATGTGCTGCACCTATCTTAGCACTACGGAAAGGCAGTCAAGATTTTATGATGTATTGTGATGCATCCATAAAAGGGTTAGGTGTGGTACTGATGCAGAGAATGAAGGTAATTAGCATACGCTTCCAGGAAACTGAAAAATCCGGAAGAACTACAAGCCACTCATGATCTGGAGTTTAGGACGGTAGGTTGTTCGCCCTTGAAAGAGGGGGGGAAATCTGTTAGACACTATTTGTATGGCACGAAGTGTGTAGTGTTCACCGACCATAAGAGTCTACAACATATCCTAGACCAACAGGACCTCAATATGAGGCAACGCCGATGGATAAGCTCCTAAGTGATTACGATTGCGAAATTCGTTATCACCCGAGAAAAGCAAATGTAGTAGCAGATGCCTTGAGTCGAAAGGAAAGAAATCGAAACCGATACGATTAGAGCTTTGGTTATGAACATTGGCTTAGACCTTCCGTTACGAATCCTTGAGGCTCAGAAAGAAGCAATTAGGGTTAAAAACCTTGAAGCCGAAGATATCAGTGGCATGCTAAAGAAGTTAGAAGCCCGCGCTGATGGAACATTATGCTTGGATAATAGGAGTTGGTTACCATGTTACGGTGACATGAGATCTTAATATGCACGAAACGCTATAAGTCAAAGTATTATATCATCTAATCATATGATCCGAAAAAATGTAACCATGACCTAAAGACTTATATTGGTGGCCAAACATGAAGGCTGACATCGCCACATATGTCAGCAAATGCCTGACTTGTGCTAAGGTTAAAGCCAAACATTAGAGGCCCTCTAGGAGCTCCTTTTGATTAAGAATGTGTTGTAGACTTTTGTGATCCATGAACACCGTACACTTGGTTCCGTACAAATAGTGTCTCATTTCCCCAGGGGATACGAACGATCTTCTCGGCACATATAATGATTGCTTGGTACTTTACCAACCAATCCATATTAATTATAGCATCGAAACTACCAAGTTCTACAGGCATTAAGTCTATGTTGAATGGGTGGTTCAGGATATTTAATGTACAACCCCTAAGGATAGTGTTCAACCCAATTATTCTCTTGTCAGCTAGTTCAACGTCATAATAGTGATCTAATGCAGTTGGTGTGATATCAATTTGGGAGCTAAATGCAGTAGATACAAAACTTCTATCGGCACTAGTATCAAATAAGACAGAGACATAGCGGTTGTTTAGAAGGAACATACCCATTACGACATTAGAGTTTGGGTTTGTCCCTGCATGCCTTACCGCATACACCTTGGCTGAAGCATTGCCACCTCTAACTTGGTTACCCCGATTGTTGTTGTTCTTCAGCTTTGGACATTCCCTCTTAAAATGTCCTTAAACTCCACACTCATAACAAGTAGGTCTCTGTCCCGACCTAGTGCCCTTCTGGTTATTAGCATTGTTGGCACTTGCCATACTTCTACAATCACGGGCAAAATGACCAACTTTGTTGCATTTGTGGCATTTGGGAGCACACGGACCATCATGGTGAAAATTACATTGTGAGCATAGGGTTTAGATCCCCCATATTGTTTCTTCTCAACAGTCCCTGCAGCATAAGCACTGCCGGTGTTCTACCTCTTGTTTTGGTGTTGTTGTAGTGGTTGTTGGTTATTATCTTGCTTTCTCTTGTTCTCTGTCTAACGGTCAGCAAAAGTGCGGATTCTCTTATCCATCACTTCGATTGCCATTTCAGTTGCCTCTTGCATTGTCTTAGGCTTGGATGCTACTACACTTCTGTGGATCATGTCGGGTAAGCCACCGACATATTTCTCAATCTTGTCAGATTCTTCAGGAAACATTCTACCACACAGCAGTGCCAGTTCCTGAAAACGTTGGTTGTACCCTATCACATCGGTACCTTTCACTTTCAATTCCTACAGTTCGACTTCGAGTTTCTTAATCTCGGTCCTTGGGCAGTACTCGTCAGTTATTTTTTTCTTCAATTCAGTTCAGGTCATTGCATAAGCAATGTCATTACCAACAGTCCTAACGTGGGAGTTCCACCACGTTAGAGCATTTCCCAGAAGAGTACAAGTGGAGAACTTGATTTGGTTTTCCACAGAACAGTTGCTTATGCGGAACACAGTTTCCATTTTCTCAATCCATTGAGTCAATTCGACAACTCCTTCTGTGCCTTTGAAATTTAGAGGTTCGCACTTCATGAAGTCTAGGTAAGTGCACTCACGAGTGGCTCGCTCGTTTCTCCTAGCACATGTTCCTGAATTGTAGTTGTCGACGCCATTCGTGTTTGCATCACGTGCTACCAAAACGGCAGTAACGCCCTGGTCAATCATTGCCTGAAGTTGGGCATTAGTGATAGTGGTAGTGGCGGTGGCTGTTACGGCCGGTGTTGTTTCTAGGTTTAACCTCGTGGTCCTTCTCTTTGGTGCTATTTTCTTCAAATCACAAGAAAATATAATACCTGTTAGATTTCATAAAATCATAACCATGACATGACATATACCTAATAAGTAAAATGAGATCACATCACACAGTGAAATGCACAACTGAATTAAAATTAACAATGGTGTAGCTAAATCGACATTCATTCATAATAAATTCGATTACAGACATGACATAATACCACCATTCCATATATAATTGGAAAACATACTTGATTGGTTAAGATACAAAATGATCACAACGATTAGGTTACAAGATAAAATAATATATACAACCTAAAGCCATACTAGTCGGGAGTTACCCATAATACTTACTAGGCTGTACAAAATAACTAGCCATGACAGGATCTAAGAACTGCTACCAGCCTCCTCTGGTGCATTTGGCTGTGCAGGACCTTTAGCGGGTCCCTGCTATCTCTCGAACTCTGTCATCTGAGTCTGAAGTCTCTTTAGCAGCTTCAGTGCCTCTATGAACTGCTTCTGCCGCCAGCATCTCTGTAATCACCGCCTGCCTCCTCTGGTCTACTGCCTGTAGCTCTGTAATCACTACCTGTTGTGCTACCACCTGAGTACATAACGACATAACCTCTACACGCGCAAGGTCACTCACATCTATAGATCGTCCCCAAGCTTCTTAAGACATCTTGGCCTCAGCCTCTATGAGCCTAACAGTACAAGCATGTACACGCCTATCCCTATAAAGCATGTTGAGCCGACCAACCATCAGCTGTCGCTTAGACTGTTCATCATCCAACCTCGTATATATCTCGTCTATGTCTTGCCTAACCCTAGTCTCAAACTCTATCATCCTCTGGCTAAACTCTGCCACATCGGTAACTACTGGTGTCCCCTATATGGCCTCAACTATCTCATCCCAAGAGTCGGTGATCCCATATCCAACATATCTCTCTAGATCACGCCTGATCTCCCTATCCATAGTGGCAACAAAACCATAGTATGCCCTAAGACCTCCAGCCGGTCTAGCAGCAGCAGCAGACGAGCTCTCTCCGACCTCATATCTAGGACCAAGAACGATACCTTACCTCTTTCGATGTGGTAAGGTAACCTCGGGTCTGTCTGCTCTACGGTCAGTAGAGAGTAAATGCAAAGGTAGTGTCCCTGATGATGGTGTATCTGGTCTGGTGTGGGAGAGTATGATGGGTGGTGGTAATGGTAGTGAATGGGAAGTAGATGCGGCCTCAGCTCTCAACTGGATCATCGTAGCTTGATAGCTCAACGGACGAATAGGACTAGCAGGTGGTGATAGAGATAACACAGGCACTGGTGATGATACTGGTAGTGGTGGTGAGGAAATCTGAGGTAGTGGTGGTGATACTGGTAGTGGTGATAGTATCAGAGGTAGTGGTAGATAAGGTATCTGGAGAAGTGGTGATGACCATGGGGAAAGTGGTGATGAAGGTGGAGTAGACATAGCAAGAAGTCTCTCAACCTCTTCCTTAGGAGGAAGTGATATCGGTGTCTCATCTCTGATGGATATCCTAGCAGTAACGCGGTATGCAGGATGTGGTGGTGGTGTGGCCGCAGACTCGTCGGTCTCAAACGGCTCAGTCTCCTCAGCAGATAGGGCCTGATCAACAACTGGTAAAGCAACAGCTGTAGAGTCGGCAGGAGTTGGGTGCTCCTCCTCCTCCTCATCTCCTTTAATATCAACCTCCTCATCCTCGTCATCATCGGATAACTCATCCTCATCATCGCCATCGTCTCTTCCGTCAGCAGGATAATCGGCAGGATCCTCCTCAAGGTCCTCATCATCATCCTCCTCCAGATCCTCCTCAGGATCTGACTCAGGAACATAGCCTGGTGAATCAACAGTAGGTGAGACAGCAGCAGGTAGTGGCTGCTCCTTAGCTGGATATATCTCATCCTCTAGTGGCATGAACTTCGGGTATACAGGCTCCAGAATAATCTCTGGTGAAGGTGGGTACTCAGGACCCGGCACATAATCAGGAGATGGCGGGGCCTGAAAAGCAGCTACCACATGTGCATACTGATCCTTTGGCATCACAGGTGGTCCATCGACTCCTGGTGATCCGATGTTTGAAAAACCTCCAAATGGACTGGACACAACAGTGTATGTAACCGTGGAATCTTCAGAATCCGACATGACAATATCTGAAAATCCAAAATAGCTTATATTAGTATTTAATATAAGAATCTAATAGTAATATACATTTATATCATAACATGTATATCAATCATGAATGCATCTAGTCCAACCAACTAATGCAAACAACTAGTGTATGTATGTATGTATGTATCATGAAAAATCCTTTTGTATGAATGCAATGTTTGAAAACGGTTATAGTCTAGCAAAAACATTTGACCTGGTTCTCTATAACCTTGGCTCTAATACCAATCTGTAACACCCCTAAATTGGGTCGCAGCGGAATAAGGGTCCGGGGCGTGTTACTTCAATGATCAATAACACAAGATATATATAGAACGACCAAAAAGTCGTTTAAAACCGATACATTGGATTTGACAAAGTATTTGTTACATAAGCCCGAAGCTTCACTTGTTCACTTGTTCAAAATACAAAGATTTCTAGCCCATAACAGATATACAAAATGTAATGCGACAAAATCTTTAATGCATGATATCCAAATCAAAACCACCAATGTATCCCTTGCACCTCGTGCTTATTGACCTCCTGAAAAACATTGCTTTAAAACGTCAACAATAATGTTGGTGAATTCATAGGTTTGATAAATCGTATATTGTAGGATCACAAGATTTCCCAAGTGTATGATAATGCAATAGATGCAGACATCATATAAATGTAATTATGTTGCCCTACGCTCATGACACTGAAGCTCGACATGAATGAATACAATATAAATTGGCTACATTGCCCATGTTGATGTTCTAACCAGTAACATCCTATGTTTGACATGGTATACGTTCGTTTGTCCAGTGATAGCTAATCACCCGAACGGGGATGTCAATCCTAATAGATCTATTCATAACATTCGCGCTCACAATCCAGTAATTGACAGTTCATGATAATGGGCTCAACTAGGGTTATCGCCACTTAGGCAACACGTAATCATAAAGTAAAAGTATCCACTTGTGTCCAATTGTAAAACAATGAATGTTTCTCACCCCAAAAACTTGTAAAACAAAATCATGTAAAACATGGGGCTATGAACTCACTTTGAGTGAACGATAATCAAATATATCACAGAAAATGAGACACAGTAATGATCGAATGCAACCTAATCCAATATAGGTCGTATAAGTACTAATCACTTTGAGTAACTACTACCATATACAATTCTAAATAGCTCAATCACCATCTAATCGTTTTAGTGAAATCATATATTTGTATTTCTTTTCCTTTGTAAAAGTTTAAGTTTTTAATGAAATTTTGAGGTTTGTGTTTTTAAGATACTATGTTTGATCATTTTATATAAGTTGTCAAGCCTTGAAAAGCTATGAAGCAGCTTATAGATCTCACCTAGAAGCTTCACTAAGCTTTTGGTTTCTTAAATCAAGCCTTGGTTTACTGTTTTATCACTTTTATTAACTGTTTTAATCATAGAAATCTAAAAAAAATACCAAAAAAATATAAAGAAGATCTCATGGAGCATTGTATTTTGTATGGCCATGGGTTTAGTGCTTATTTGAAAAGCTATAGATGTTTATAACTGATTTGGGTTACTTTAGTCATTCCACAAGAGCTTGTACTTTGTAATTATCTACCTTTTATCCATTTTTAGCTTATTTACTATAGAACTACTTATTTGTGCTTATTGATTGTTCTTATTTGCTTATCTATGCTTATTAATGATATTTAGACTTAAAAACACCTAGCTTATAGTTTGAAAATTAGTTGTGCAAGTTTTTCTTAAATCTGTCTTAAAATAGCTTAAAATTTGCATAATCTTTAATATAGTTGTTTTTGCTGATTTAAGTGTTATAAGTTGATCATTGTGTTTGTTATAAGTTGTTAAAGATCGGGTCTTAAAGTAGATTGTTCCATTAAAATCAATAGAATCAAGTTAAATTGGCACATATCCTATTTTAAAGGAGTGTTGTTTACTATGAAAAAGAGGTTAAATGGGTCCATATTGAGTTATTGCCTTTATGGGATATGATAGTTTAGCTTGAAATCATCATAAGAGTCAGCTGTTAAGAGTTTTTAAGCATTAAATTTCAAATTCTTAGTTTATAAAAGTTGTTATTTGAATCTGTCAAAGTTTTGACAGATTATGGTGTTCTTATTGTTTGATTTGTGATTTATAAGTTTGAATGCAAGGTTTGTGTTTGATTTAGTCTTAAAACAAGTTAGAAACCAAAGTTGTAGACTCTGCAAGTTTTGTTTAGATTTTTACCAAAACTGTCAAAAAGTGCTAAGTGTTGAAAAATTTGAGAAATGGCTTTTTCATTTGCTTACTGTTGCTTATCCTGAATTTCAAAATGTTTTTAGATTGATGATATAAGCTCTTTTAAGTCCAAACTTAATCTGTTTTAAGGTCTCAGATCCATAAGGATCCATTTGTGAGCTTAATTTTGAGCTCAAAAGTAGTGTTTTGTTAAGATTGTGAAAAAATTTCTAAGTATTGTGAAATGAACAAACAGCTTTTTCAACAAGCTTTTTCATGGCTAAATTGAATTTCAAACTCTCTTTTGATTGATGATTATTGAAGCTTATTGCATAAGCTTTTCAGAGGTATAAGCCTTTTTGCCATAAGGATCTGTTTAAGAGCCTATTTTTAAGCTCAAAAGTGCCCCCTTTGCTGTTTACCTACGGTTTTTAGCCATTAAGCCCATTGTTTCTGCTTAAGTTAGGTTTAGTTTTGCTTATTAGATTAGATCTAGTCCATTTAGCTTAATTATCATAGCTTAGAGCTTATTTTGAGCTTATTTGCATTTTAGTGTAAAATCTTAAGTTTTAAGCCTTTTTAAGTAAACTGCCATTCTAGCTTATTATAGTTGTTTATTTTTGTTCTTAAATGCTTTTTAGATACAGCTTATTACCTGTCTTAGCTTAATTCTCTTTGTGGTTTGCTTATTAGTGCTTAAATTTTCTTAACAGTTAGCAATTTTTAAGGGTTAGTGAAGTTAAGCTTATTCTGTCCCCTTTAACTGCTTATTGTGTGCTTATTTTTGGTTTATAAAAAAAGTTGTTTTGCAAAAGTTGCTTATTTTTTAGTCTTTTAAAAAGTTATAAAAAAATGGCAAAAATAAAAACATTTGGGATTAGGGGAAGTCCTAGGTGAGCAAGGCTCGAACCCGGGACCTCACCCTTATCACCAAACGTTTTTACACCAACATACTCTACCACTTGCCCTGGGGTCTTTTTCGTTTTATCTTTGCACAATTAAATCTTTATAGTAGTTTTAGCCTATTTAGCTTATAAGCCGTTTTTGGTTTATTTCACAGCTTATTTGATAAGTTGTTTTCCCCATCTTATTTTTATTAGATCCCTCATTGTTCAACGCACTTTTGCTAATTTTTTCAGAATTTTTATTATTAGTTTAGTATTTTTAAACATTTAATTTCATTAAAATCGTTTTTAATTCATAAAAAATTATAAAAAAGTCAAAAAAATATAATTCTTTTTTAGAAAATTTTCTTTTAACATTTAGAACCTAGGAAAATTAGATTTCCTTTCGTAGGGTTTAAATTGCAAAATTTGGTTTTTTAAAGAACGGGATTGAATCCCGTTCATGTTTTTAGTGTTTTTAAGCTTAAATCTTTTTTGTTTTTGGTCTAGTTTTCTTTGTTCTAGCTTTTTAGTCAATTAAGACTTATAAAATCCAAAAAGATCATTTTAGGACTTAATTTTGATAATTTAGGGTTTTTAGGTCCCGTTTAGGATTTCCGTTTTACGTTTTTAGTTAAAATTTGTCTTGCCTTAATTGTTTTTAATTTTTTGCCTTAATTTTCCCGTAGTTTTAGATAACCAATCATAATCTTGTTCCATTCAATCATCGATTCTCAAAACGACTCTCGACTTTCAATTGCAATCCTCGTTGGGGATAATGACCCGGGAATCATACTCTCGGATTACTACAATTGAGATTTTTTGATTCTTATCCTTATATTTATATATTTATAAGTATATTTTATATTTATATTTATATTTATATTTTAAAGGGTATAGTCAATCTCTGTCAGTTTTTGGCGCCGCTGCCGGGGAGGTTTGTATACGATTGTTGAAGCCGTTTGACAATTTGTGTTTGAAGATCCTTCCGTGTGAAGTTATTTTGTTTACTTTCATATAAAAAAATACAAAAAGATTTTTCTTTTATTAGTATAATTATAATATAAAAACAAAAAAAATAATAAAAATAAAAACATTGTCCATAAAAAGAAATAAAAATCACAAGTTGGTAAAAGAACACCATCAAAATAATACTTTCAACTGAAGTATTATTCATTAATAAGTTCCCGAACCAAAGATCAAAAAACTTACCTTTTGTGTCTCTCGCGAGGTACGGCTCACCTTCGAAAGTTAAACAAACTATAAGAGGGGTATAAGGCGGGTTGTTCCTAGGAACTACGACCCTAAAGGAGAAAGGTTTTTAATAGCTTCGCGCTTTCCTACTCCTCCGCTCCTTTGTGCGTTTTTCTCTTTGAAGAGTTACCGAGAAGCGAGTTGATTATTAGGTTTAAGTGTCTTATCTCATTGTCCGTTATTAAAATACATTGTGAATACATTGTTGAAAAACCAAAAAAAAATTAGTATAAATTTTCTTTTTACATTTTAGTGCATGCGCACTCGTTCTCAATCTCGTAATTCTAACCGTCAACAACAACAAGTCAACCCGACTTTTGTTGAACCATTTAATCTTGTGGAACCTATTGAAAATCAAGCTCCTCCCATAGTTACGATGGACGATAATCGTACTATGGCTCAATTGCTCGAAGCACCCACCGAGGGTTACGAGGATGCCATCGTTGTTTCCCGAGATCACCCGCGTACAATAAGGACTTGAGCTTAAGCATGGTTTGCTTACCCTCGTTCAAAACAAACAATTCTTCGAACATGACAAAGAAGACCCTCATGCTCACATCCGTTATTTCAACAAGATCACTTCTACGATGAAGTTCCCGAACGTCCCGAGTACGTCGGTAAAGCTTATGCTTTTCCCATTTTCCCTCGAGGGTGCAGCCCGGATTTGGCTTGAAAAAGAACCCCCTCGATCGATTCTCACATAGGATGATCTTGTTTTGAAATTCATCAACAAATTCTTCCCTCCTTCTAAAACAACAAATCTTCGAAATGAAATCACGAGATTTCAACAACGATTTGATGAAACCTTTTACGAGGCATGGGACCGATTCAATGATCTTCTTCGGGCATGCCCACATCATGGATTTTCGGAGTTACATCAACTCGATACTTTCTATAATGCTTTGAACTCTAATGATCAAGATTCGTTGAATTCCGCCGCGGGTGGTAACTTTTTGGATAAAATGCCCCGTGATTGCCTAAGAATCATTGAGAGCAAATCCAAAGTTCGTAATTCACGTAACAAACCGGTTGTTGCCAAAGTGAGTTCGAGCTCTTCCACCCCCGGTATTTCTCCCGATGTTGCCGAACTTAAAGATATGGTGAAAGCCTTACTTCTCGATAAGAAATCCCAAGCTCCCACTCCCGTAAAAGCGGTCGAGGAAAGTTGTGTTACTTGCGGTGGTGCTCATTCTTACCGAAATTGTCCCGCCACCGATGGCAACGTTTATCGTGACAATATTCAAGAGTACGTCTCCCAAGCCGCCGCAGCTAATTTCAATCAAGGAAATACCGGTTACCGAGCCCCGATTGCTAATCAAATTCGACCTCCCGGTTTTCCTCCCGTTCAACAAAACCAAGGAAATAACCAAAACCGTTACAACCAAAACCGGGACAAATTACAACTAACAACCAAGGCCAAATTTATCGACCCCCGATTAATCAACCCCCGGTTCACCAAGCTCCACCTTACCAAGCTCCGGCTCCACAAACACAAGGTGTGTCGAAGGATGATTTTCAAAACTACATCAAAGCTAATGATGCGGTTATGAGAAATATGCAAAACCAAACCCAAAACATGCAAAATCAAATGACCAATTTAACCGATTTGCTTACCAAGTTCATGAATTCCAATACCGCTTCTACTTCAGGTTCAGGGACACTCCCTAGTAATACCATTACTAACCCGAAGGTAGACTTGAAGGGTATTACCACCCGAAGCGGTGTTGCTTATCAAGGACCCACGATTCCTACTACTTCTTCTCCTCCTAAAGTAGTGGAACGTGAAACCGAGGTGACAAAGGACACGGTGCCTCCTACTAATAACGGAAGCACCAAAGACGTCCAACCTCCGGTTGTCCAAATTCAATCCCAAGTACCAAATTCTGAGCCCGTTGTTGCTCCCGTTAGTGCTCCGATGCCTAACCCGAAACCGTCAATTCCATATCCTTCGAGACGTAATGATGAAAGGCGCCGTGAAAAAGCTAACGACCAAATTGAGAAATTCTACGAAATCTTTAAAGATTTGAGTTTCGAAATTAGCCTCACGGATGCTTTGATTCTTATGCCAAAATTTGCCTCAACTCTTGATTGTTGTGTTTTACGTACCTATAAAATATATAATAAAAATACTACTTAGGTAAATTCCAACTATTCACCTTTAACCAAGGTAAAAAGTTAAGATTTACAAAAATAATATATAATATATATAATATACGTATGTTAGACCGGGCAAGTATGATCACCCGGGTCGTTATCCCCAATGACTAGCGAAATTGAAACCACGTTTAGGTTCGGATCCTGATTTGAATGAAGCAAAGATATTTGATTTGGAAAGATACGAAAATAAAATTAAATTGAACAATTAAACAAATACGGAAAAGCAACTATAAAGCAAATTGACTAAGATTTAACCCTAAAATTGTAAACTAAAATTTCACTAAATAAAGAAAAATCGCAGAAATTATTAAAAATAAAAGCCCTAATTTTTATCTTTTTATAAAAAAAAATTAATTAAACTAATTAAAACTTAACCCTAACTATTAATTAAAACTTAATAAACTAATTAAAAACTAACTTAGGGACTAACTGTGTAAAAGACTTAAGGACTAACGGGCTAAAACATTTAACGGGCAAGGATTAACTGGAAAACAACTAAAACAGAAAAATTACAGGAATGGTCCCTGAGGACTTACCCCGACAACAAACTAAGTCCAATTATAAGCTCAAATTCTAAAAGTGCTTATCACTAAAAACTTGAAAGAGCAAAGTTGTAAAGGAAGCTAGTGGGAACAAAATTAATAAAGGCTACTTGGGCTGAAACTCACAAATAAGCTCAAAAAGAGCTTATCTTTAAACTGTTTACAGAAAGTGAGGTTTTGGGCTTATTTTCACTTAAACAGCTATAAAATGCTCAAATAAAGCTCAAATCTAAAAAGGAAAAGTGATCTAGAAAGCTTATGATGTGCTTAATCTAAAAATGCAAAGAAATTTAACCTAGAAGTGCTTTTAAACTACTGAAATTAAGCATGATTTAGGAAAACTCAGGAAATAAGCAAAATAACACAAAATCCAAATAAGTTAAAACACCATTAAAAGATATACAAAATGTAATGCGACAAAATCTTTAATGCATGATATCCAAATCAAAACCACCAATGTATCCCTTGCACCTCGTGCTTATTGACCTCCTGAAAAACATTGCTTTAAAACGTCAACAATAATGTTGGTGAATTCATAGGTTTGATAAATCGTATTGTGGGACCACAATAATTTCCCAGTGTATGATATGCAAACATATGCGGGTTATCGCTACTTAGGCAACACGTAATCATAATGTAAAACTTATCCACTTGTGTCCAATTATAAAACAGTGCATGTTTCTCACCCCAAAAACTTATAAAACAAATCATGTAAAACGTGGGGCTATGAACTCACCTTGAGTGAGCGTATATCAAGTATATCACAGAAAATGCGTCACGGTAATGATCGAGTGCAACCTAATCCAATATAGGTCGTATAAGTACTAATCACATTGGGTAACTACTACCATATATAATTCTATATAGCTAATCACCATCTAATTGTTTTAGTGAAGTCATATTTATAAAGTGAAATCGTTTATAAATATATCTTTAGTAAAAATGACATAACTTTATCGTTTTAGGTCCGTTTCTTACGTTTCTTATGTCCACGCTTTCGTATTAAGACGACGTATCAAAATATGACAGTTTTGTATTTCATGTCCCCTGGTGAACAGTGCTTTTATAGTTTTAGTGATCGTAAAACCCGTAAATGTCGTATTTTGTTCGTTATAGCTCCGTTTTTAGCGATTCTTTCGAGTACGTCTTTGTTATTAAAAGTCCTATCATATTAATGATGTTTTCAAAATGTATTTTACTGACATGAATAGTAACTTTTATAAAAATAGTTTTATAAAAGTATTTTTATACGTTTAAGTATATAATCTCGCGTAATTCATAACTTTTTCGTTATTGATCCAAAAATTATGATCCGAATTGTTTTAGAATCCTAAAAATATGTACAATCTGTTAAAAATACTAAACCTCTTATATCAGAAGTATTTGTTAACTTGTTTTTATAAAATTTACTTTTATAAACCCGGTATTAACGTAAAACGTATATTTGCCGTATCTTTTTCGTTATAAGGCGGTTTTTTGAGTTCTTTACATATTTGGAATCGTCATGAGATGTACTATCTTTATAGAACATAATGTGGCTATCACCATACACGAACCAAAACAGCCCCTTTGAAATCAATGTGTATACTTGTTTATATAAGTTGTTTTATATACTTTTCAACTTAGTAACTTACCACAAGCCTTTTATAACCATATATATCATATGTATTACATATATTAGTGTCCATAGGTCCATCATTTGTCCAAATGTTCAAGATTACAAGTTCTTAAAAAGTCATTTACAACACTTTTACTTGTAACTTATTAAGTAAACTTTAAAAACCCTCATTTGTATATACACTTTTTATACTTAAACCATCATTGTACAACACTTATATATCCATTTTAACATGATATCACCAACAAAATAACATATGTAAAGGTGTACAAAATCACAATCACAAGTAAAATTCCATTTTACATGTTAAAACATTCCATAAATGGCGATTAACTATATGAGCATCAGATACACATAAAATCATGAAAATGAAAAGATGAGGGCTTTTAGATAACCTTAGAGTGATGTATGATGATGAGAAATATGCTCTAAACCTTTGTTTAGATTTTAAACCCTAGCTTGCAAGATTTGAAAACCTAATTAACCACAAACCTAATCTTGCATCTTGCTATAAACCTTGGCAAATGCTTAACCAAACCCTTCAAAAACACCTTGAGGTTCTTAGATATGATGTGGGATAACCTTGTATATTTACCCCAAACTTATATTTTTATCCCCCCCCCCCCCCCCCCCCCCCCCAATTTTTTCACCCCCCCCCCCCCCCCCCCCCCCCCCCCCCCCCCCCCCCCCCCCCCCCCCATTTATACTTGTTGGAAAATAAGTTGTATGAATTATTTAAGGAGGCGTTTGTTTGCCGTGGCTATCAAAGAAGGAAAAGGGAGAGATTTTGTTTGATATTTGCTAAGGAAATATGATGTGTGTTTATATCTAGTATACACTCTTTCTTATATCAATTAGGCTAGTCAAAGTACTTGAAACTCTTGACCAAGACCAAGAAAACAATGGGAGGAATTTAAGGAAGAATAGTGGTCAATGTTGCTAGTTGAAAGACATAAGGTTTAAATGAGGTAGTGTTGTACAAAGACCATGTGGGAAAGTTTGTGTGTTTCTTAACCCTAATGTTGTTGTTTCTGTGTATAGGGGGGGAGAAAGACCAAAATGTGTGTCTTAGATATTTGTACACAATATCTACTTATACTTGAAAGTTTAAAGTCATTATATAAGGTGTAGTTGTCTATAAATGGTAACATGTAAATTTTAGTTAGTTTATTTTTATAAACCATATGACTAACATTGTTAACATGGGTAAAGTTTAATAAAACTTTGGGTATTGGACATAAAAATAGGCATTTGTTGAAGTGTAGATTAATTAATGTGGTTCCGGGTATGCCTAAACGTAATTTTTTCGCGAAACGTACACAGTTTACGTAACCAATAAAATAAAATGAAAAATGTTAATAATTATCCTCAAAATAATTACTTAACCCTTGCTTGATGTAAACATTTAATTGTTTGATGCCCGTTTACATTGAATGATCATTTTTAGCTTACGCGATTTAACTTAACGATTACGATTAAAAGCAAATGCGTACAATACTAAATATACATAGTGAATTTATTGACAACGTCAATGACCCTAAAACACGGGGTGTTATATGTCTCACTACAACACCTACACTGTCCAGTTGTAACATCATAATCCCTCAGCTAAAAGAAAGACTTTAGGAAATGATGACCAACAATCTAGATTCCATTCAAGGTGATATCAACAATGATCTGTACATTGCTCTATCCAAATTTTTTGAACAAGACAAACAAGCTGCTCCAATTGACTCATGTAGAGATGCAAACTTAAAGAATAGATCTTACGATGATCAGGATGATCCTGAAAATCGTGAGGGGGAGAAAAGATACAAGAAACAAAAGTTTGTGGGTCAATCATCTTTAAGAAATGATTATGTTTTGTTTGAAGCTAGTGACCATGAAAGGAAACCTTCTTCTGCAGGAAAGATATGTAAACATCCATGATGGTTTGATGGACATCCTACTAAGTACAGAGATTACTTATGGGTCAGAAGTTCAAGTACAGAAGACAGGTTCAATAAAGTTGTTGACACTTACCAAGATCCAGATGAACCAGAAGACGGAGATATAGTACCTGATAATTCTACACTCACATTTGAAAAAAAGGCTTAAAAGGTGTCTCAATTTCGAAAAGCTTAACTTAAGTAAATTGGAAGAGTTCAGGAAGGATGGATACGAGCTGTTTGGAAATAGGTTTATGAGTAAGGTAGAATATGATTATAATATGGATCAAATGACAATTGCAATGTCAGATGATATGGATTGGGCTAGAGACTATGGATTGGGACTTGATGGCAAAGAGCCACTATCGCTGGTTGGTCCTAAATTGAGTCAAAGAATTCCTCTTCAACATTTCTTCGATGAAGATCTCGAGTACCTAAAGACTGGAAAATAAAGATTTAAAGAGAAGAAAGTATGTTTTTTCTATCACCAAACATCATGCTGATAAATACAAGTATGGATGGATTGAAAAACACATTGGCAGACTTTTCAAAAGAACTTTGGTTGATTATGATATGGATGCTATGCTTGGAATTCATCATTAGGAGGAGATGAAAAGGCTCTCCTATAGAGGAAAAATATCTGCCACAACTATCAGAAAGGTATATTTAGACTTAAAGATTACATTTGTGGATGAAGTTAAAGTAGATGTTCTGTTCGAGTATGGTGTCTTAGAAAGCATTACTGTGACAAGAGCTGATAAGAAGAAATACACATTCAAGGAATCTGATTTCAGCCGATTGAACCTTAATGATATTGAAGACATGTACGTGCTTAAAGCTTAAGGAAAACTAAAACATCTTGGAAGAACAACAAAGTATTATCTTGTGCAATCTCTATTGGTATATATGAGAAGTCTCATCATCAGGAAGAGAGTGGAAGATGTTCAGCTGGGTGTTGAAAGTTACCAAAAGAGTCTCAATATCATCAAGCCACAGAAGAGCATTCCAAAAATCAAGCATTATCCAGCATATACAATGTGTCCAAAGCCATTTGGTGTAGTATATGAAGGTAGAGATGAGAAGAAAAGGTTCATAAGAGACGATGAAGTATACAAGTTCTGTAATAGGGCTTTTATAAATGGTAGGATATCAATTCCACACACAATATACACAAAATAGAGAGATGTAGAGAGAGAATGGTTGGAAGGTTTATAAAGAATAAAACCAACACCCTCTCTATCCTATGGAGAGGGTATTTATAGTCTTACACATGATATGGGGTGTATGGATCCATGGGTTATCCATGGGTCGGCCCGTTAGATTACTTACTTAATTACACGTTTACTACGAGCTAAGAAATAATCTACTTTGGTAGTGACCGAGACTTTTCTATATTCCTAACAATCTCCCCCTAAGGGAGGTTACTCCAAATTACAATGATCTTAAGCTTAGCATTATATGAATGTCTTTAGTCTTGCTCGTAGTCTTGATTCTTTGTTCTTTATCTTGTGTGATATGTAGTGAACTTTGTTCTTAAGCTTGTTCCAACATGCTTGAATTTCTTGTGATATTGAGCTTCTTGAGATCATCAATCATACATCATCTCTTGTTCATCATTTTGATACTTGCCTTCTCGTAATCTTGTGTCTTTTGGACCAACATGCTCATAATTTACTTCATCTTGAAAGCTTTCAAACTATCTCCCTTGAAATGCTTTATCTTGAATACTTCATGACTTCAGGGAAGACTTTGGCTTTCATCATGTCTTCATATTTATCGATCGAGTATGATCATGTGGTTATGAATTCGACTCTGCTAGAGAGGAGAACTGCCACCTTTGTCTAAATATGCAATTAAAGGTTAGTAATAAACACATATATGGACGAACATGGCTTTTTCATTTGTCAAATATAGGTAGCATTAACCTTCGGTTCCGTAACGACTGACCCGTGATCAGGTAGATTTTATTTAAGAAGAATCTCCTTGACAAGATTTCCAGCTTGAAGTATTGGATCCTCTAATGTGGATGCATCAGATTCACCGTACTTGCTTGTTTTAATTAGCGGAACGTCTCAAGCAGGCAACATGATAAGAGTGAATCAATTAGTTACTATCTTACTGATTAAGTCGTCAATTCATAAACTAGACCAAATCGATATCCAGTTGACACAAGTTTGATCCATATAGGATCGCACAAGTTACCTACCACAATGCTGTTTGATTTTGACACATGAAAGATTTCTATTCGTCATTGTGAAATGCTAAAGAGCACCACTCTGAATGTTCTGGCAAGATCACTTGGATGATGCGTAAGACTCTTTATATATATCACTTGTGTTCATGGTGTATGAACAATGAGTGTAATCTAGAATATTGTCCAAATGAGATTTAGTGATGATCTATTTTGGCTCTAGACTTAATAGTGCGTTTTGGTTTTAGTGATCGGAGGCTGGAGCGGACTGCCACCTTTTCAATACCAACAATCTCAGTGAGAGAATCAATAGAAATGTGTTTAATCTTCATGAGAAATGAAACAAACTCCTTTTGAGAGAAGTCTAAGTAGATTGGGTGGGTTGTGCATTGCAGCACTAGGTCCATGATGTCTATCTTCAATACCAACAATCAACTGTGTGATTCTGATAGCATATGTATTGACCCAATTTCTGCCTATGTGTATGGAGGGCTTCTTTCTTTACACCCTTTATCCTTACAATTCTTTTTAATTCTTTAACCCCTTTAATGTTAACCAACGCGTCCTCATTATCACCATGTTGGGTTTGTTCATGTGATAACTCATGCCTTAGCTAACATTTTTCCCATTCTCACTTTACTCCTTTCTAAGGACTTCTAATATAACAATTAGATTGTCCCTTGGTAGATCCCTCCAATTCAGGCTTGATCATGGAACGAATACCTAACCTTAACCTCCTTATATCACCTTGAAATATTAACATTTGGTCGGTCTTTTGGTATTTCCATTCTTTCCAAAAAACCATTTGATAATCGATCAAGATACTTGTGATATAAATCAAAAGCATTTGTACCTTGAAAGTTTCAATTTTCAACATTGCTCCCCCTTCATATGTGCATCGATAATCGAAAACATTTTGCACATGTATGGAGGAAGCTGCACTTGAGTCATTCAGATCACATTAGCCTTATATTTTAATCACATTTCCCCTCGTATCGAAAATGTCAAATCGTTTGATATTTTAGATTTCAATTGATTAAAATAAAGCTTTCAGGGAGAAAGATGTTTTTTATTAAGCATGTTTATCAGGAACATTTTAATGCTCCCCCTAAATTATTGAGGGAAGGATATAGTGTTGAGCACATATTTTGAAAGATTTTGAATTTATTGAAAAAAATCATGAAAAAATTTACTCAACACATATATACTTATCGTTCTACAATACATATATACATATTCACAAGATAAAGTACGAAACAGGACCTCAATTTGAGCATGACATATACTAACAAAGTCAGATTGTCCTCATTCGTAGCCTGTAGTCTGTCTCATTTAGTCTACCACCAACATAACATTTCAAGCTTCTCATAATCCGTCTTTCCAACAACATGTTGTCAATCAACTTCAGCATTTCATCAGTCCTTTGTTGATCTTTCTCTAACCACTTTCTATTCAGCATAGCATCATTATAACCCAGCACGAAGCTATGCATCATGTCATGCATATTATCTCTAACCATCTGGAGGGTACCGTCACTAAACTTTTATAGCTTATCAGCCCTTATTAGTCTCTTTTTTGGCTCTTGTTTAGATAGACAACTCCTCTTGGTTTATAAAATATGGTGTATGGTTCTTTGAATGAGATTCCATTACAGCTAGTTTATGGCTTGGTAATGTTGAGCTTTTTCTGGTAACTTTCCACTCCAAGCTGCATATCTTCTACCATCCTTTGAATAACGATGCTTCTGGTGAATATACAAAGAGTATTTACCAGATAAAAAATCTCATCACCTGTGAGGTTGTGAATATTTTGTTGTGTGGAAACTAGAAAGGGGGGAGGGGTTGAATAGTTTACAAATTAATTAGAGTTTTAAAATTTTACTTCTAAAATTTGTTAGATCCGAGCATATGTTCAACCAACCAACAATATGAACCAACAATGTATGTATCTACTAGTTATAACTAAACAAACAATAAGAAAGAATCACAACAATATAAAGAGATAAGGAACGGAACAATCAAACCAAGACACCAAGATTTATAGTGGTTTAGCTAAGAAGCTCCTATTCGCCCTAATCCACTCCCCGAGTATCCTACTCGAGATTTCACTATGTTAAAAAGCTCCCTTTAGGCAGAGAAAACCGTTTACACGTCGCTTATGTTGTTTTCGACACTAAGCTAAATGTCGAGTCCTAATCTTAGCTAGAACCAATCTACCACTTCAAAAGTAATACACAATCACAAGATCTACACTATCGGATTTATACACTATCTGATTTACACAATCACACAAGATAATCAAGATAGAGATTTGGTTCTTAGAAGAAAGAAGGAGAAATCACTAGGCTACAACAATTCGTTTCTTGGCAAATACGAATATTCTTCTCTTGCACTTGATAGAGAGGAGAGGAGAGATGAGAAAGAAGAGATTAGATCACTTGAAACAAAATCAAACAATGTTAGTGATCAAGATATTTAGAGAGAGAAAGAAGGTTTTTAAAGAGAGAGAGAAGACTGAAAAATTCGTGCAAAGAGGTCTATTTTTCAGTTGGGAATGGTACACTATTTATAGGCAGGAAAACCCAACGGTCACTGATGTGCTGTCGTGTAGGGTCAATTTATTGATTACCAAGTTTTAAATTTATATTTAGCTGACTTATCCTAAAACAACACTTTAACGGGCAGTGTACCTGATCGGGTAAAGTTTCAAGGTAAGTAGGGTGTCAAACACTAAGAGCGAGGTTGTTAACCTTATATTCTATTAGTATTTTAATTACTCTAATTAAGTTAATTCTAATTACTTGTTAAACCTATGCTAAACCTAGTACTAATGGTAATGGGGGGTTTTCAGCCTGAGAGACTGGCACAGGTTTTATGGTGACAATAATCAATTCTAAACACAATAAACATACAAGAAAACAATCAGAAGATAAAAGAGCGGTACAAGCCAAATGATAGAAAACTGTATTAGCCATATTAAATCCGATTAAATGCTGGTTTGTTTGTTTAGTGCAATGATTTCTTATCTCGAAGCGGCATATCATTCTTAAGACTTAGGCAGGACATCATCCTAAGACCTAGACACGTTGAATCCTGTGACAATTAATGTATCCGCATAAAATATCCTTTTAGTTTAATTATAATCTATCTAGGGATTAAAGCAATGGTGATCTTATTGAACCCTAGCCCATTGACACTTTAACCCTTACTGATTTGTGGTCATTTTATCATACTGGTAGTTCATTGTTCAGTCTTTATCAATTTAATTAAGAACATACTTGTGAACATTAGCGCGTCAACATCGCCGGTTAAATAGCCATAATTTAAAGACAAAGATAGAACATTATTTGTGATCCTATTGGTCCAGTTATATAAAACACGATATGGAGAGCTATCCTAGTATCTAGTTCACTTGTTAGGCGTAACTAGACCCAGTTGAATGATAGGTCGCATATTCAAACACATAGACAAGTATCATGTGATAAACATAATTAAACTTTAAACGATAAATTAAAAAAATCAGATTAAAACAAACCAAACATTAAATCTTCATTAAGATATAAGCGTGATCAAATAACCAAGGTAAACTAAATGTTTTACCGAATGATACCAAAAATTAAATGATTACAAGAGTATAAGAATTACACGGTGTCTTCTATGGAATCGTGATCGATGCTTGACCTTTGGTTGCTTTTTTTTTCTTCAAAAAATCATCTTTTATGTGTATGGTATAGAGAATATGATTTTGTACAATGAAAACTCATTTTTGAGTCTTCTATTTATAGTGTCTGAAAATGACTGGATACGCCGTATTGAATGAAGTCAATACGGCGTATAGGGGTGTTTTCCTTGGAGTGAGCGCTAAGTTTATAATCAATAAGATATAACTTCCCAAATTATATTTATTCACCAAATATCTGAATGTCTATCCAGCTGGATACGATGTATGAAGGAACATGGATACGCAGTATTGGGAAGTGAGAATACGCATTTTCTTGTGAAGTCCAGGCGTGGATACGCCTTATCTTCTTTTGTGGATAATTTCCAGACAGGTTCGATACGGCATATCCATAGAGGTTTGATACGCCGTATTGAGTGTTTGGGAAGACAGACTCAATATAACAATTAAAATTACAATTCAAACAATTAAAAACAACCGAGTTGTCTCTCGGTAAGCACTTTTCTTTCAGTTAGTCTTTAAGTTAGACTTTTCTTTCCTTTCTTGCTTAGTTATTTGGTACGCTTCACTAGCCATCCGCGAAACTTTTTGTTGAAGAGGTCGTGGTTTGCAAGACATAGACCCATAGGTTTTTCCCCATGTGTCGTATTTGCTTGGACTGATGGTAATGAATTCTTCATCTGTCCCTATTGAGTATCGTATGATTTTAAATTCCTCGGATTTGCATACTTCATCTGTAATATTGACGTCGTACTCGATGGGAACTAGTATTGGAGGAGAATACTGATTACTTTCTTCAAAATTGTAGATTCTATTCCCTTCTTGTGTGTCCAAATAGGGCTTAAAAATGAGTCAGAACAGGTTTTTCTTGGGCTCTTCTTATAGGGTTCATCACATTCATCGGTGTGCTTATTGACCTTTCAGTAATATATTCATTTACATAAAAATTCCTTAGCCTATTCTTAGTGATTTCGTCCATGTTCTAATGGTTTTTGAATTTGGATCCCAGCCATTCTAGAAATTCAAGATAATATGTCCCTTTGTCTAAGTCATCTAGGATTTTACTATGGCAAGTATGGGATAATGGATAATATTTATGAAAAAATTTCTTACTCAAGTCTTTCCAAGTGAAGATTATATCTTTTATTTCATTATCCTACCATTCCTTTGCACGCCCGCTAAGTGAAATTGGAAATATATGCAACCGGAGTTGATCTTTATCTACATCAGGAATTTTGATCCATTCCAATATTTCTAGTACTTTTGCAATGTGGTCGATAACGTCTCCCCCATATATTCCATTGAAAGCGTTATCTTGTAGTATTTTTACAAATTCGTCCCCAATCTCAATCGTGGTTTTCTTATTGAACTCATGTGTTACATTATCCGAATCATAATTACTTTCGGATGCAGGTTTCGCTATAGTTCCTGTCTTAGTTTTCCTGAGGACAAGAACAAATGATTAGTAGGATGTGTCCTCAGGGAAGAGAACACTTAAAATGAGAAAGAAAAATGGATACGAATATAGTTACTGCTACTGTATCGGGTGATCAATACGCCATATTCAATTAATTTGAATACGCCATATAGGTCTGCTGAATGTCAGGACACCGTATTGATTTTACAGAATACGCCGTATTGTTTTGAAGAACAGATACGTTGTTTATACTGCAGAGTCAATACGTTGTTCTGAGTAGAAGGGTCGATATTTCGTATCCAACTGGTGGATACAGCGTATTAGTTGATCTATTAGAACATGATACCTCGAAAACAATTAAATAATGCTAGAATTTAAACACACAATTAATTACATAATTAAATTAAATACAAACAGAATTAAATTATACTAATAAAATTATTCTAAGCTAATGGTTAGAAATACTAATAAAATTAAAGGTTAAACTTTTTCACTCCCCAGCAGCGGCGCCAAAAACTTGATGTGCTGTCGTGTAGGGTCAATTTATTGATTACCAAGTTTTAAATTGATATTTAGCCGACTTATTCTAAAACAACACTTTTACGGGCAATGTACCCGATCGGGTAGAGTTTCGTGGTAAGTAGGGTGTCGAACACTAAGAGCGAGGTCATTAACCTTATTTTCTATCAATATTTTAAATACTCTAGTTAAGTTAATTCTAATTACCTCTTAAACCTATGCTAAACCTAGTTCTAATAGTAATGGGGGTTTTCGGCCTGAGAGACTGGCACAGGTTTTATGGTGATAATAATCAATTCTAAACACAATAAACATGCAAGAAAACAATCAGAAGATAAAAGAGCGGTACAAGCCAAATGATAGAAAACTGTATTAGCCATATTAAATCCGATTAAAGGCTGTTTTCTTTGTTTAGTGCAATGATTTCTTATCTCGAATCGGCATATCATTCTTAAGACTTAGGAGGGACATCATCCTAACACCTAGACACGTTGAATCCTGTCACAATTAACGTATCCGCATAAAGCATCCTTTTAGTTTAATTATAATCTATCTAGGGATTATAGCAATGGTGATCTTGTTAAACCCTAGCCCATCGGGACTTTACCCATTTATTGTTTGACGGTATTTGATATACTGGTAGTTCACTATTTAAGTCTTTATCAATTAATTAAGAACATACTTGTTGAAACATTACGGGTCATCTGCCGGTCCAACTAATCTCATAATTTAAAGACAAAGATAGAACATTATTTGTGATCCTATTGGTCCAGTAATATAAAACACGATATGGAGAGCTATCCCAGTATCTAGTTCACTTGTTAGGCGTAACTAGACCCAGTTGAATGATAGGTCGCATATTCAAGCACGTAGACAAGTATCATATGATAAACATAATTAAACTTTCAACGATAAATTAAGAAATTGGATTAAAACAAACCAAACATTAAATCTTCATTAAGATGGTATTATCCCATAACCATTGTAATTATACAAGCGTGATCAAATAACCAAGGAAAACTAAATGTTTTATTGAACGATACCAAAAATTAAATGATTGCAAGAGTATAGGAATTACACGGTGTCTTCTATGGAATCGTGATCGATGCTTGACCTTTGGTTGCTCTTCTTTTCTTCAGAATATCGTGTTTTATGTGTATGGTATAGAGAATATGATTTTGCACACTGAAAACTCATTTTTGAGTCTTCTATTTATAGTGTCTGAAAAAGACTGGATACGCCGTATTGAATAAAGTCAATACGGCGTATAGGGGTGTTTTCCTTGGAGTGCGCGCTAAGTTTATAATCAATAAGATATAACTTCCCAAATTATATATATTCACCAAATCTCTGAATGTTTATCCCGCTAGATACGGCGTATGAAGGAACATGGATACGCCGTATTGGGAAGTGAGAATGCGCGTTTTCTTGTGAAGTCCAGGCGCGGATACGCCGTATCTTCTTTTGTGGATATGGCGTATTGAGTAGAAATAAGCAATCTTTAAATATCATCGTTTAAGCTCCAAAAGTGTGCCTTTTAGCATGTCTTCACAAATCACTTCGTATTTACTGCAATTTACTACTTTAAGCAATTAAGTAACGATTCTTACAATAATTATATAAAAGTGGATAACTTATTCGGGATAAATGATTGTATAAATGTAACGTTATTTGATGTCATCAGTCACTGTTGGCGGTCCCGGCAGTCCCAAATATATCTAGGGGCCGCCAAGCCTATCAAGGGCCCGCCGTAGACTGAAGCTCCCCTTTTTTTCTTTTAGTAGGGAAGGTTTTATCTGGTATATAAGGTTCCATTTTGGAGAGAAAACCAGATTTGAATTTTTATGTTTAAATAAATTATTTCTTTTATTTAAAAAGTATTTTATATATATTTATTTTTGAAAAAAATACTTTTGTGAAAATGTGATGGTTAAGAAAAATTATTTTCTTGATCAGTAATTATGTTTAATGATTTGTTTACACATACCTTAAGTGATTTACAATAGAAATGGAAATTGTCGATTAATAATTTGTAAACGTTTATTTTTATCGTAAACGTTTTTACATTTTGTTATCTTTAAAACATCGAGAAGTCAAAAAATATAAATAACGTTTTTAGACATTATTTGTATTAACAATCTCCCCCTTTTTGATGATGAGAAAATGTAAACTCATTTTATGTAAAAATAAAGTTTTCAAATTATTAATGAGTTTTAATCCATTTCTCCCCCTTTTTGTCGAAGTAAAAAAGGATGATCGTCAAAATGTTAAGAGAAAGAAATCGACGATGCCAAGACTCCCCCTTGATGTATGCTCCCCCTCATTTGAGGCACCAAGGGATCGATCTTATGACATTATTGCTACAAAAAAAGTGAGAAGTACAAGTGCAAGAAAACACTTCCAAGCAGTAGCAATATAATAATTCATGCAAGTAGATCATAAAGTAGTTTCATTCAACATCTAAGAAACTCATACAATAAACATTGATTGTAAACAAGACTAATAGAAGATAAGATAGATTCATACTATGATGGTATGAATATTACAAGATAAAGTAGACATAAAGTAAAGACTCATTAAGACATAAAGATAGACTAGTGGATTCTTAAAATCTTGGAGATGCCACAGGGAAAAGATAGATTGGTTATTATTTAGAGGAATTAAGCATTATAAAGTGCTCAATTATGGTGAGGAGGTTGTTATTAAGGAAGAAAATTGAGTGGAAGGACCAATGATGAGAGATTTGATATGATTAAGATCATCTCTCAATATATCAAATAGACTTTAGGTTTCTAAGCAACAATGACAAAAATCTAAATGACAGTTTACTTGATCTAGAGGGCCTGACACCATTTATATGGGTCGGACCGACCCATATTTAACAAAGCCATTAACCCAGCAGCATATTAATATATTACACATTTGTGGACAAATCCACTGTCGTTTTGACAGTGGGCCACATTGCTACAGTAATGGGCTCCCATTTTGGGCCAGCCCGATTTTGGTTTTTTTTTTTAAATTATTTTGTTTTTTTTTAATTTGTATGCACAAAGTAGGAGGAAAAAAATATTACAAAAGTTCCGATTTATTCAGATAAAAAAAATACCCGCGGAAACATCTTCGATACCTAATAACTTTAAAATAATCGATATGGTCACAAACGTACAACCCATTATATTAAAAAAACATCCATATAGCAAAAAAAAACAACACTTTAAACATGAGGTTCCCAAAAACACAATGAAGCCATATAAAAAATTCATTACTAATTACAATTTGTCGACAAACTAGCATTAAAATTGCTATAAAAATGTACCAAATTTGGCCAAAGTAAAAAAAAAAAACTAGCACAAAATTAGCCTGAAATCTGGCCCAAAGTAAAAAAAAATACAAAACGCTCAATCTATACTTTTTCACAATATTTAGATTTTCTTTACACAAAAAATCCCGTAAAATAAAAATGTAACAAAAAAATAACACATCAAGTTTTTATTTTTCTACAAACTTTTTTACATTCATTCTGGCCAGAAAAAAACGATATCGAATACCGTTCCAAAAAAAAGAAAAATATTCGGAGAGGAAAAAAATTAACCCGTCCCAACGCAAAAATTTTTTTTCCCGAATCGTACAAAAAAAGAAAATATCCGGGAAAAAAATAGCCAAAAAAAAAACCTAAAAATAGCCTAAACTCTGGCCCAAAGTAAAAAAAATACAAAACGGACCCTCACCTTTTAACTATTTACGATTTTCTTACACAAAAATTCCGGTTAAAAATAATTTACAAAAAAGTCCAAAAAAGAAATTATTCGGGAAAAAATTAGCACGTCCCAACGCAAATTTTTTTTCCCCGATTCATACAAAAAAAGAAAATATTAAAAATTAGCCCCGCCATAACGCATCGCCAAAAAAAACCCCCCGAAACGTATAAAAAAAATTATTTGGGAAAAAATTAGCTCCACCGCAACGCGCGGTTCTTTTGCTTGTTTACGTGGCAGCCCAGGATTCGGCCAACTTCTTTAAATGATAACCAAGCCCAACAAATTGAGGCCCAACAAGCTGCTTAACAAAACAGGCCCTATTCAGTTTAAAAACCAAGCCCATTTCCATGTTGGCGCAATACTGCTTGACATCTACGCATATTATAAAAGGGAGAATAGGAGCAGATCTTATCTTGTCACTTTTCTTCTTTTCCTTTACTTTCGTAGCATAGATTAGAGTAGTAGTAAGTTAGGAGTAGGTTAGTTTATTCCGTTTATTTAGTTTTCATTTCCGTTCTTATGTAATAGTTAGGATTTAATTTGTAACGATACCGTTTGTTTTATCGAAGTATGTTTCGGGATGTTTGTTGATTTATTGTTGATGATTCGAGATTTTGTGAAGTTTTTTTTCAGGTAGTTTAGATTCGATATGTTTATTTCGTGATATGTTTATTAGCTTGGACAGATTTGGGTTTGGTTCAATTGGGTCATTTGGTTAGTGTCTTCACTCCATTTTATTTGTGTACTTGTATATATTTCTAAGTTAATTACGATTAGATTATGACAGAGTAGCAGTGCCCGTCTCTAATTTTATGAACTTTTTAAAGGCCTGAGCGAAATTTCGTAATGGGCACTGCGGATAGAATACGTTATATATAAAGTGTCTTTCGTTTTTAAGATAGAATGAAACTTAATTGTTAACGGGATAAATTTTAGTGCCCCTAAAATTTTTGGGGCCCTGTGCGGTCGCCCACCTTGCACACCCTCAAAGCCGGCCCTGAGCAGTAGTAGTATGGTCTTTACCTTCACTCTTTTATTGGATGTCTTTTATTTTTATTATTCGAAGAGATAGGTAACAGTAGGAGAGTTGTAGAGTAAATTCCGTACTTCGTCTTTCGGTCTTTTCTGTTTTGTTTCTCGCAGCAGCAGATAGCATAGGACTAGTTTTAGGAAGATTATTAGCTTATAGATTAGAGTGGTTATCGTATTGCTTAATTCGGGGCTTATTGTAATCTTTTGAATTTGTTTGTTCCTAATAGTTTATCTTGATCGACTGGGCTCTTATAGCTTATTTCGACTCACTTTTCTAGCTTAAACTCGGCCAAGTCCTCTCTATGGCTTGTGCCGAGTTAGCTTTTATATAAAATCTAGCTCATTTACACGTTTTAGATAATTTCTATTTTAGTCGTAGCTTATTATATATTTGTCTTAACCCCTTGTTTGATTTGTGATGATTGAAACGTCTCTACATCTAAGGTCGGAGCTTAAGGGTTTAATAAGCTAGATATAATTTGACTATTTTCTTTAGCTTATTTAAATCGGGTGGTTACTTTTCGTTATCGGCTCGACATTCGGTTCTATCTTCTTTCTCATTTCATTACTATTAATTTAGAATAAAGTAGCTTATTATGTTTAGAATTGCTTATTTGATTAATATGTTTAGTGAGTAGTTTAATCATATGCTTGTTAAGTAAGTTGGTGAATAGTGAATTAAGTGTAGAATTTAATAAGTGACTAGTGATTAATAATTTGCAAAAGTTATTTAGTTTAGTGTTTTATTTAGTCGAACTGGCAAAAGCCGTAAGATTAAGTAGGCATCAAACTAGTAATTAATATCTCGATAAAAAGTTGTTTTCAATATTAAGTCAACATTTTGAGGAAACGATTATTTAGATGGATATTAATTCGTCATTAAGATCTAAAACTTCACACTCAAGAATTTATTCACTTTTACTTGACAAACATATTTTTCTTTATATATTCTTCATCTTTTTAGGTGGGCCCCTTTTTTGGCTTTATTATTTAGTATAATTTTAGTTTATCCCTATTTTAGTTTTAATTAAAACCAAACATTAAAAAGTTATTCAAGCATTAACTTGGGATACAATTTTTCGTGATTTTTTTAAATTCATTTTCGTTGGGGCACGACATCCGAGTTAAAAATTATTACTTTTTCTAAATTAATTTTTTTCCGACGTGATTACTTATATTATATTACTCGACTAGTCGTTTACGACAAATCATTAAACTAGGAGATGCCACAAGCAAAAGATTGGTTATTTATTATTTAGAGGAATTAAGCATTCTAGAAAGCTCAATTATAGTGAAAAGGTTGTTATTGAGGAAGGAAATTTAGTAGAAGGACCAATGATGAGAGACTTGATGCGATTAAGGTCATCCCTCAATATATCAAATAGACTTCGGGTTTCCAAGCAACAATGGCAAAAGTCCGAATGAAAGTTTAATTGATCTAGAGTAGCGGGAAAGACACGTGGTGAAGTAGGAGGTGAATGATTAATGGCTTCAATTGCTTGTTGGAGGTTAATGTCAAAGAGATTTGATAAGTGATGAAGTTCATTTAGATCATTGGCTATTTGGTTTTGAGTTGGATTTTGTGGAAGTGAAGGAGATGACAAGGAATTGATGGTGATGGGAGAAGTAGGTGGAGTCCTATTGGGTGGAGGAGAAGGTGGTGAGGGAGAAAGACTATGACTTTGTCTTCAAGGTTCAAGAATAGCCCTTTGGTGTTTTCGTGAGTAGTCATAAGGAGATTTGCTTGAGGAGGACATGTTAGTTATGAGGAGAAGTGAGGAAAGTAGAAGAGAAGAGGTGATTGAGTGTGAGGAGGATGAATGAGGTGATGTTTGTTAAATAGGGAAATTTTAGGCAAAGCATGGTGTTTGGAGAAGGAATCATCTGTAAAGTATTTGGTTTATTTAGGAAAAAATTGTTGTGGCTGGGATAGATAGGGACAAGGGTGTTGAAAAAGAAGAAACAATAAAATATTTGTGACTCCTTCTGTTGGCGGTCCCATAAACATGTGGCGGTCCTATATATATTCGGGGGCCGTTTTCTAGAGAGTTGCGAAATTTTCTATATTTCGTTTATTTTTCATAATAATCCAAAGTTTAGGAAGGTTAGTAAGGGAGGGTTGTAGCAATTTTTCTATCGTTTTTAAGAATCTACATATTCTAGCTAAAAGAAAATGCCTATGCTGTAGTGTTAGTTGAAGATATAAATCACATAAAAGTCCATGAAAAGTCATATAGCAAGCAACAAATATGATTAAGGGAAGTTATACATGTACTAGAATATATTATAATAATATCTAGTTTAATAAATCCGGCAAGATAGTCCTAACAAGTAATCATGTTACGTTGCTACATTATGTTTACGTGTGGTGATTATGATGTGCACATCGAACATCTTTAGGAATTTCATCAATTGAGGTATTATATAAAGGATTCAGTTTTGTTGTATAGGAGATGAATTTATGATTATTTGGAGAAAATTCGGTTAGTTTGTCAAAAATATTTGACAACAAGAGTCCGTATGGCAGGGTGCCATTGGATCTATGTTTGAAGTCATTTAATCGATTTAGGATGAAATGAGAGATGTTGAAGGGTGTGGAAGAAGTAATGCATAATAGCATATAGGCTTCACAAGCCGATAATAGATTTTTGTCAATATAACGGTACATATGATGTTCTCACGAATGAGAAGATGTGCCGTTTTGAGATAAGGACCAATCTCTTTGACAAAAAGATTGTATGGATCCTCAAGTACAAACTTGAAATCATTAAGACGTTTCTTAGTTATATTGTATATGATTGAGGTTGGATGGGTTAATTTGGTATAGAGAGGATCTTTTGTTGGAGTAGTGTTGTGTTTGTTGATGGATTTTAGAGACCATTCATTGTTATAAAAATAGTGTCTTTCAAACGGAATATTGAGTAGTGTTCAAAAATCTCGAAATGATGCACCAACTTGTTTTCCATTTATTTCAAATAATATGATCCAAAGATCACTTACTAGAGTAAGTTTAAATGTTTGATAAAATTCTTATATGAATTTTTGATATAAGTTTCCTTTTAACTGAAGGAGGGTTTGAAATCCAATTTTGTTTTGATGCTTCTCTAATATACCTTTGGAATCAAATGTTTTGTCAATAATTCTTCCTTCATGAATAGGTTGACAAGGTATTTTTAGATATGGTGATTTTTGAGAAGAGTTGGTGTGATTAGGAATGTAATATTTGTTTAAAGAGATGTAAATTTCTGTGTATTTGTGTTCATCTTGAGATATTCTTTGTCACCTATCATCAATAAGAGTGTTTTAGTACATATCACTCATAATTGTCAATATCCTTCAGACAAGTGCCTAGTGTGTGCCTATATGTAACATATCTAGAGTAACAGTTCACTCGACCTAGAAATAAAACCTAAGAGTTAACCCAAACGCTCCTTAATTTGATTTTGCTCATCCAACATGTCGAAAAATACATATGGAATATATATCTCAAAATTTGTTCATGAGATAATTATGCATGTATGCTAAAAAATTTTTAGGATGTATTAACAATGCATAAAAGCATTTTTATGGTGTTCCTAACGTGATGATTTTGAAATAAAATTAGGGTTTTGTGCGAAAACAATTTTGACAAACACACTTCAATCTTGCAAATCCTATGTCTACGGGAAGCATATTAGTTGTACATTATGTTATTGTAGTCCTAATTATACAAAAACACAAGAAAAATAAAAATCCCCAATTTTGAATTTTTGTTCAACATGAACCCTAGACACAAATTGAAAGAAACTAGAAGAAATGACTTACAATTGATGATGTTAATGATGTTAGGAATGATTGTAGGTGTTAATTTTATCTTCAATTAGTGTTTTAGTGGTTGATTTTAAGTTTTTTGTTTGTTTTGGTTGTGTTCGTCGCTGCAGCAAGAAGGAAGGGAGTGTTTGGTTTTGTGTTTTCAAAAATGAAAATGACAGACATAATGTCCCACCGGTGGCGGTCCCATATTGATACGGGGGCCGCCCGAGATATAGGGGCCGCCCTCAATTGAGGGATTTTGGACTGAATTTTAACAAACATTTTACAAAGAAGAGTGACGTTTTAATATGCATATCGTGAATTAAAAATACTCAAAGTACTTCGAACAAAGTATTTAAGTTGTCACGACACAAAGTGGAACACAAACTAGAATCGAGACAGAAGAAAGAGAAGACAATTTATGGAATGTGTTCCATCATTCCTAAACCAAGACGTAGATAGTTAAGCGATTCACGTTTAATGTCGGCGATATTGTCGATGGATGGCACTTTTTCAATAGACATATGTCCTTTTTGGACATTATCACGAAGAAAGTGGTGACGAATTTTGATGTGTTTAGTTCGAGAGTGTTGCATAGGGTTTTTGCTAAGGTCAATCGTGCCTTTATTGTCGCACATGATTGGGACATTGTCGAGTCGAACATCGTAGTCGATAAGAGCTTGTTTCATCCATAGTGCTTGTTGACATGCCTTTTTGGCGCTTACGTATTTGGCTTTGGTAGTAGATATAGCAAGAGTGGTTTGTTTCTTCGAGAACCAAGACGTCAAACACCATCCCGCGAATGTACAAATACCACTAGTGCTCTTTCGGTCAGCATAATCTCCCACATGATCAGAGTCGGCATATACTACGGTTTCTATGCTGGTCCCCTTAGGATACCATAATCCTAAGTGCGTAGTTCCTTTAATGTATTGAAAGATACGCTTAACCGCTTCAAGGTGAGAGGTTTTGGGAGCCTCTTAAAGTGGGCACAAAGGCAAACACTAAACATGATATCGGGCCTACTTGTCATTAGGTATAATAAACTACCTAGCATGCCTTGATACTTGGTACTATCTACCGACTCACACTCTTCATCATTCGTGAGTTTAGTATCGAAGGACATGGGGTTTTCATTAGTTTAGAATCTTCTAAGCCAAATTTTTTAAGCATTTCTTTAATATATTTAGATTGATTAAAGAAGATACCATCTTCCATTTGTTTTATTTGTAATCCAAGGAACAAGTTGAGTTCACCCATCATGCTCATCTCGAACTCGTCATGCATGATTTTGGCAAATTCATCACACATGTCTTGACAAGTCGAGCCGAATATAATGTCGTCGACATATATTTAAACGATGATGAGATTTGAACTTTTCTTCTTGGTAAAAAGTGTGTTATCTACCATTCCTATTTTGTACTCATGTTTTAATAAGAAAAGCTTTTAATCTATCATACCAAGATTTAGGTGCTTGTTTAAGACCGTATAGAGCTTTCTTAAGTTTATAAACATGATTTGGTTTTTCCAAGTCAATGAATCCTGAAGGTTGTGCCACGTATACCTCCTCATTGATAAAACCATTCAGAAATTTACTTTTTACATCCATTTGGAATAGCTTAAAATCTAGCGCACAAGCATAAGCTAATAATATTCTAATAGACTCAAGTCTAGCAACTAAGGCATAAGTTTCATCATAATCGATGACTTCTTGTTGATTATAGCCTTGAGCAACTAACCTAGCCTTATTTTGAGAGACAATACCGTTCTCGTCTAACTTATTTCTAAACACCTACTTAGTTCCTATGATTTTCATATTCCTAGGTTATGGAACTAACTCCCAAACATCATTAGCAATGAATTGATTTAATTCTTCTTGCATAGCAATTATCCAACTTTCATCCGTTAAGGCTTCATTCACATTCTT